>ML835586.1:20030-31524 GCA_009831015.1 Picea engelmannii | reverse complement strand
ATAATAAGCAAATAGCAACAACAAAACTACTTTAACTAATCTATTCAAATTTAATAAACAACTATCCTATGAAAGCAAGAAAATAGACAATCAACTACACTATCAAAGCAAGAATAGACAAGTAAGCAACTAACCTATTAAAGAAAGTAAACAACTAACTAACCTAGGATAACTTCTACAACAAGTAAACTCAATAAGCAACTAACTAAGCTAAGAGACAAGTGAATTCTATTCTTAAACTAATCTTCACAACTATTTCTAATTTACAAAAGGAAATCTACTAAATTGAAAGCAAAGAGTAACTAACAACTAATCCTTGATCTATGATAAGAAAACTACTCTTTAATATACCAAAGCAAGAAGACTATCTATCCTACAACAACAAGAAAAACTATCTTCTAATCAATAAAAGCAAGAAAATTATCTTCTACTCTATGAAAGCTAGAAAAACTCAAATATAGTGCTGATGGTTGTGTCTCTGGTGTCTTATAATATCATGATGGCATTTGACAATGAAAGATAATTCAAGAGGGATAAACTCGATATTGAATTCAATAGCAAAGTGAAAAGTGTGAATTAAGCAATCCAGCGAGAACTTAGCCATTATAAAAACAACATCAACTACCCTGCATCTCCATGTGTTTATGTAATCATGCATTAATCATCAACAATAAAAATAGATTATGCTATGAAATTCAATTGCACTCTATACTACATAAGAAACTTATACTATACTAAATTCAATCATTAACTACAACTTGAAATTGCAACCTAAATCTAAGCAATAAATTGCATAACATAAACTAAACTAGCTCTATCATAACAATTCAAATTGCAAAAAGGGAAATGCTCAGAAACATAAATTAAACACTATTCTAGCATATGACAAGTAATGAAATGAGTAAAGTAGCTAACAACTAGATAAGCAAAGACTAAATAGCATTTGAAGAAACAATTTGCAAATAAAAACTAACACTATCACTATCCATCCACTGAAACCCTGTCAAAGAAAGCATGAATTAAATTTCTGTTATAAAACTCTGTTTCAGCATGAAGAAAGTCTATTCTACCATCTAACTACACACGGGGTTAGTGTCTAAGCTTGAAATATTGCTTCTACTAACTAATAACTCATTGCATACTAACAAGATTCCTCATAATAACCTGCAAAAACTAAATTAAACCAATTAAATAATAAACAACAAATTAAATAACAAAGAAGCAAAATGACAATTCATGTATAGAAAAATAAATAAAAAGCCATCGACGTTATCTAATTCACAAGAAAACTCATAGGATAGTTACCCAGACTGCTGGTGGGTCCCCCAACAAGTCGTGGTTACCCTTCAATTGCACACCACGAACTTTAGAACAACGGTTTCACCATTAAAACTAAAAACACAGGTTTTACACAGTCTAGCAAAATGAAAATGACAAAATAGAGCTAAAATCATCTTTTGCTCTAACACACGACTTCTTAACAATTGTATGACCACTAAAGTGGTATTTATAAGATTTACAGACTGAGAGGTCGACCATTGGGGGGTTGAGCCTCTTCTAAAAACAATAAATTACATTAATGATGCTCTAACTACCAAAATAGAGTGAGCCAATATTCGCACACCATAACAACCCAAAATTGAGTTGTCAAGAGTTCAATAGCTAGAGGGGATGAGCATGAGAAAAACCCATGTCTCTGATTTGCCCATCACTGGCTGCCAATACCATAATCACCAAATTGCCAATCATTTTTGTGCAGGATGGAGTGTCGGGTGGAGTACCGGATGCAGAAGTGAAAACCACAAACTTCTCTCAATCCATTTAGAATTTCAAGAAACGACCAATGAGGGACCTAATTGGGCATATTGCACACAAAACCCATGTGCCAAATTTTTCAGATTCCATTTCATGCTCCCACAATTTAATATTTAAGTTAGCATCCTGTAATAGTGTCGGATGCAAAAACGCCTTGCAATTTTGCCCCGTGACACACAGATCCCAAATTAGCTCTTTGAAATCATTAAATCATGCTGAATTATACTCGAAATCATCATAAAACATGAGTTATGCATACCTGGTGTGGATCATAACGATTTGACACAAAATCTCTTCAAAAGCTTCTTCAAAACATGAAAAACACATATATACATTCGACAAAAGCATCTAATTACCATCATAAAATCGATCATATCATGGGCCCAACATCACCCCCACACCTAAGATTTTGCAGGTCCCACTGCAAACAAAAAGAAATTGCCCTTCATGACTAAACTTGCGAAGGAGGGTGTGGATTAGCTTTAGAATCTTATCCTTCTTGCCCGGGGGATTTTGAATTAGGATTTTTGTGATGTTTCAATTGAATCCAAAGACTATTATTGGTGGCAGTCATATCATCAACCAAATGCTGTAGAGAATTCATCTTGGCTTGTAGGACAATGTTATCGTGGCGTAAATGACAACTCAATGTTTCATGCTCTCTAAGTTTGGAATGGAGGGTTTGGGGTTTTTGGAGGTTTCTGATGACATGTGAGGAAGCCTTGAGATGTATATTATACCCTTTATCCTCAAAACAACAATTTTACCTCTGCTAAATTAGTTCCAAAAGTGACTTCCCATAAGCGCAACAATTTTGGCCTGGCAAACTTGTGAAAAATAGGTATCAAAGTGACACCTGTAACTACAAGACAATAATTCCTGTATAAAAAATGAGAGAGGTTTTTGTTTTTTAATATGTCCTTGAAAAAAACCTCTCTTGTTTTTCAAAAATTCACTTTCATATGTTAGGAAAAAACGAAAAGAAAACATGGCTAAAACAGGAAAAACAAAGTGTTTTATTTCCTGAAAAACTAGGCCTCTAAGAGAATTGAATATATCCCAAAAAATAACATATATTCAAAAACTGAGAGAGGTTATTTCTTTTGGGTATTGTATGAACACAAACCTCCTCCATTTTTCAAAAATAATTTCCCATTTTTTCATAATCCAAACTTGAAGTTGGTTACTCAAAAATTACAGAAACGCAACGTGCTCTTAGTAGAAACACAGTGTGGTCTTTGAGAGTGTTTTTGGAGGCCTTCCCAAAGTATTTTTGATCTGAAAGTAGTATGGTTGGAAATTTTATGATTTCTTATAGAAAATGGAGTCATCAAGAACTGCAAACACCTTCTTAAAACTCTTGAAAAATTGGCTTGAAGTCAAGTTGTCCAAATGTGCAGAAACCCTCCTATAGCGACTTTATTTGGGGAATTTCTCTCAAATAATAACACATGTGCATGAAATGAAGGAGGTTTTTGTTTCTTGGTCTATTAATGACAAAAACGGCTTTCACTTTTGTCAAATTCATCTTCCTTAATTCATAAACCAATTTTGAAGTAGAACTTTGACCAAGACAATCATTTGAAAATTTATGACAAGGAATGATGATATGACCATGATGAAAATTTATGACCTTGGATGAGTGGAGGGAGTAGTATTGACATCTAGACACACCAATGAAAATTTCACAACCAATATATGTCAAATTGTATTTGGGAATTTTATTTTGAAAATATAACAATTTGACCTAATAACCCTATCAATCACATGAAAGAGTAAATTTGATCACGGGTGACTGACAGAGTGACAAATAATAACAAAAGGCTTGGTTTGTACTGGTAGGCATGGTGAACAAGAGAATTTTTATTTCCTGTCATCTATATGTAACAATTCAAACAATTGTTCCTCTTTTCATAAGCTTGTAATACAGATGGCAGTAAGTATTTAGCAGTTGTTATCGCTCTGCATTTGTCACAAAGAGTAGTTAAGTATAAGAAGTCTTATATAGCATAAACATAAAAATTCACAACAAGATTATAACACACACAATGATGTCAGAAATATATAATTTAGCATACCAATACAAGCAACTGCTGATATAATATCCCAAGACATTGTAAAAATACAGTATGACCGAATTTTGACAGAAATCCTACTTCCTCTTCTCATGGGTTTGCTATACAAATGGGCAGTGCTTAGTGTTTTTTTATCTCATGAAACTCCCCCCAGATTGAAGATATGGCACGCCCTCATGCCATGAATTAGCAATAGGATTCTTGGTCTTCTTGCTCGATGAGGGTGCAGGGGTATAACAAGTTTCTTGGACTTTTGGTCTGGTAAAGGAATAGCTTGAGCATGAGAGTTTTGGTGGAGTAACAGTCCCTAGATCAAGAGTCTTCTTGCTAGTCTTGATTGTAAGATGAAGGTTTTCAAATTGGTAAATAAACTCATCCCAAGTTTTCCCCAATTTGGCTAAGACAAGTAGTTTGATAAGGCCATGGTGAAATAAGTTGTTATGGGGATTGGTTGCATTCTTCCTCACTTGGGAAGACATCCTTTCAAGACTCTTTAAGAAGTAAAATGGAAAATTCAATGGCTCATTGAACTGAAAGTGAGATAATGATCGAAAGTGATAGGATTTAAAGATGGAATATCTACCTTCACATGTAATCAATATGGTGATGACTATTAGAGGGATGATTAGCTCCTCTTTTATCCACTCCTTGGAGTATCCCTTAGCTCCATAGATGTTCTGAAATTTGGTTTTGAAAACCTTGTTATAGCTTGCTCTTGGCAACTAGTGGTGTTTAACGGTCTCCAACTCTTGGGAGCTTTGTGGCTGAGGAAATTGATTCCTCAGAGGCCACGAACACAGTGAATAGGAGTTGATGCAGGATAAGAGTGTTCCATTGTTGTTGATTTTTCCACCATGCTCACTCAATCCACTTGCATAGAACATGTAATGTCAAACCTACAATGAACAACTTGTAACAAAAATAAACCAACAAAGTGGTCTGTTAAGGACATATACAACAATTTATATCACACAGGAGTTTAGCACTTCGAAATAAAATGACTGCTGATGTAATAACATGTATCATGAAAATAATACAAAATTTTTACAAAGATTTACTTCTGTAGGCAATGATTATTTTTCAACTCATGAACCCCTCCCCACACCTAAGTATTATGACACCTCACAATCAAAAGTATAGTTAACCAACCAGTTCTCTTGATAGCTGAAAATTTACAGTTTGTAAAGTGTAAAGATAAATTTCACAGATTGGTCTGATGAGACGATTAGAAGATGGCCGCACCTATAGGATAAGAGATCCTATATATAGATAAGAAGAGGTAGGCAAGAGAGTTTCAAGATAGTATCAGAGTTAGTTCCCAATGGAAATTTTATGGAGTTCATTAACCTTAGTTTAACCATACATACTTCATGTCATCTTTGTCTACAAGTAATGTCGTACATCAGGACAAGTTTAAATTTATTATTTATTTTTTGTCAGATTATCATCCTCGCTAGGTAGAATGCTCCGCTGCCAGCAAGCCTGTTCAGTACTTCGGTGGGTTTACCTAGTCATACCACACACCGGTACCCACTGCCAACAGACCTGTTCAGTATCTCGACGGGTTATCCTCTTACACCCTCAGAGACTATCCCTCCATCTTTTAAGATTTTAGTATAAGATTTCTTTATGCAAGAAGATGGGGGGACAGCTCTGAAAACAACTTTTTCTTTCTCTTAATTGGGATGCTATTTATGTTGGAGGATGAATTTCTGTTATATTCCTTAGTGATTGTCTTGATGTAAAGGGTACTTAAGCGGACGTGGCCTATCTAAAGATATGATATAATCAAGCTATTTAGTGTGTAGTGGATGGTACCATTGAGAAATAACATAAAGGTATCTCTAGGCTCTACTCACTTTCTTATTTTGTAAGTTATTGTGATGTTTCCATGACTAATCACTCATCAGACCTCCTTGTTACTCTTTAATAAAGATACTTTACTCACTTACTCAGGTTTCTTGGAGAAACTGTATGAGACACCTCTAAGCTTGATGGTTATAGTGTCACTTCCTTATATAGTGGTAAATATTTTCAAGAGCAACTGCTTTTTAGAATGACTTAAGAAAAAGAGAAGATGAAAATATTTGCAAAAAAATGGCTAACTACAACAAGTCATTATTCATTTGATGCTTAGCAGACAACAAGCTTCAAGTATAGTAATGTTTCTAGGAAGAATCCTTCTTTTATATTTCCTTGAAACTGTCTACTCCTGGTGAAATAAATACCTACAGAGATCTCTAAAACTGTTTGCAAAAACCACACTCTAAAATATAATAAAATAATGAGATCAATGAGATCAAGTCATAGGAACATGTATCTCATAGTTCTTTTATTAAAAGAAAATGTAAAATGAAGTTGCATTAGACTTTAAGCTAAACTAACAACATGCAATTTTTATTTACTATCCTACCCTACCTAAAAATAAAGGGAAAATATTTATTCAAGTGTAAGAACTCTTCCAATGTAACCATGTGCAGAGAAAGATAAGAAACTTACTCATATCCATATATGAAAAAGTTACCACAATGATTACCTGGATATGAAGAACCAACCAACCTACTTGTTTTGGCATCAGAAGGTGTTGAAGACGAGAATAGTATTGTGGCCTGATGACCTCTTGAAACCAAATTTCAATGTAATCTTAATGTTCATCAACAGTAATTTCTATGCTCTCCTTCATCATGTTGTGCAGATCCTTTTCTTTTGGATGATTGATTTCTAAAGTACATAAAGGATTTGTTGAGATGGATGTTGAGAACTCCTCAATCTCAGGTCTTAATGATTGCTCTCCATTGGATGTAGTCTGTTAGCGTTGCCACTTTTATTTCCATTTAGAGTCGATTTTGAGTCATGTCACAATCCATGCGCCCAAACATGTGAAGTTAGGTACGTAGCACCATGAGAATGAAGTCAGCAAATGGTTGGTTGGCCTTTGGAAATAGGAAAGGCTGTCAGAGTCGGAAACTGTATACATGGTACGGGCATGTCTTTCCACAAAAGGTTGAATCCCGTTAAAAATCCAGTTCTACGTGCCCCTGTCGATTCGAATGGTTAATATAAGGTCGCATCGGAAAGTGCCACAGTTATTATTAATTGAACATGAGGGCCGAAGAAATGAAGAATTGCATCATTTGTATTATACATGCACTGCAAGCCTTAACACCTGCACTCCACACATCAGGATTTTCCATGAACAACCTGAAGGCCAACTTGAAACATCTCATCGACATAAATTCATTGATTTCCAGCATGATTTCCTCTCTCGGCCGATTCACTATAAATCGCAGACACTCGGTGTGCTCTCCAGTCGTAGAACTTGGTTCTAGTTGTTTTTCGCAGTCTTCTCTTTGCCAGTTCAATTGTTTCAGAACTTCTACCCGATACGTTCATTCAAAATTTGCGCACAGAGTATACCTTAGTCACACCATGGCGGCTCCTCCAAGAATAGGAAAGGGCGTGTGGAGCGAAAAAAATGTGAGGTTCGAAGCTCAAAGAGATTGGGATTCTTTCACGCCTACAACAACCATTCCCAAATATGTAGAAGAAACCTTTCTCCCACCTACAAAAGAGAGCAGTTTAAAATGTGGGACAACTGAAACAAAGAAATTCACACAGAAGAGGGAGACGACAGGAGATTCCTCCTCGAAACAACAACTACCTTGGAGGAGGGGTCGACCGAGAAAGAACGAGGATATCACAAAGGTTCAAATTCCAGAAAGATCGCGCGATGGATCGACAGCTGAAGGACATCCTTCTTCACAACAGTTTTGAGTGACACACATCCTCTAAAGAATCTCACCATTTTGATAACGGTCATGAAAATTGAACAGTTGTTTATTGCGCACAACTCTCTAGCTAATAGGCGCATAATGGAAGGCGAAAGAAACGTTGTAGACAACAAAGTTTGGAGAGACACCTGTTCATGGGGATGCCTAATCAAGAGATACAACGACACATTTTTCCTACGTCGGATCCTGGCCAACGGTTAGACCTTGTGGTGAGCCTGAAGGAGGTTGTTAGTAGACATGAATGATTGTTGCCTATTTTTAGATAGCATCATGCGAAGAGTTTCTGGCGCATGTGGAAGGCTTTTCCCTAGTCTAGGTTTAGTAGTTAGAAAGCAGGGCAGCCCAAGCGACACATTGGCTTATATATTTCATCTTTTCGATGTAAGCCAGGTTGGTTGTCAATTTTGAGAAACGAATGATATTGTATGAAGTCTGAGTTTTGACCAAAATTTAATGCAAAGGTCCTGTGATTTGATGAAAAGATTCTAGTTGTGATAGTTGGATGTATTGTGTCTCTTTCTCTGTGTATGTTCTTCCTGTTATATTTTATTTCATATCTCATATCGTTTATTTCAGAATGAATTTTCGAACTTGTAGATTCGTTGTATTGCATCCCTTGTTTGCGCCACTTAGACAAAAAATTTTCCTCTCAAGTTAACTTCGAACTCGTCCACAACGACCCTCTTGAGTTACTTCTTGTATTTTCTCCCACCACACTTTACGGTTTACACTGAAAACTGTTGCTCGCCTAGCCTTCTCCTCTCAGATCTAGTCACTGAGTCATTTGTTCCATCTCTCTTTCAGACTGGCCCCATAGCCCAAGTTTATTTTTCTGTGCCAATATAACCAGAAGCATTGTATCATCGGTGTTTAAACCTAGCCATTGTTCGCAAAGCCATATACTGCACGGATACCGCGCCATTTCTGAGAGAGCCCTCTCCAGATCCGAAAGGCTAGTTTCGGGTCTCAAAGTTAGTTGAAAAATTTACCTTCATCATCTTTTTATCAGCCAAATAGATTTACGGAGTGCTAACATTATGGCGCCACTGTCGGGGACGAAGTTGAAAGATTTTCCCCGGGATAATGATAAATGTTGCAGTTTGGCCCCTGAGGGTAACAGAGGGACAAACACCCATACCGACTGAAACCTTTACCCTGACGAATCCATTCCAAACAAACTAGTAGCCCCCAAGTAGAACTATTCAGGAAACCTGGCTCCAAAGACGTTTTACACCAGATCTAATCCTAACCCAAACCCCTCTAAGCCAGTATATGACCTTGAGAAGATTTTGCGCAAGGCTAGAGAGAAAGCGTCGAGCCCATTCTTTTTCCTGGATAGAAGTTTGTCTTTTCCCAAAGACGACGCATAGAGCATCGATGCCCTAGAGTTTTCCACACTTTTCGAGCAAACTCTGTTTAGGTCGAAGTTAGAAACCATTTTGGACAAGACCATTTTAGACCCGAACAATTTCCGAGCCCTGGTGCCCAACAATAGCTCCCAAAATATGAATCCCCCTAGGGATATGGCTTCCAGATTCACTCCCCTCATCCTACCATCCCAGTTAAACAAATTTCCCCTGAATTATAGCCAATGAATCAGACTCTACGATGCTGAGGGAAATGTTTCCACCGAGAAACACCTGGACTGGTTTAACGATTTTTTTGACCTGGAGGAGGTCGACTACGCGGATGCCAAAATGAGGGTTTTTGCACAAAGCCTCTCAGGAGATGTAAGAAAGTGGTTCAAAGAACTCCCTCCCACAAGCATCTGAGACTTTACAACATTCGATATGTATTTCCTAAATAAATGGGGGGACAAGAAAAACTTTTTACAGCTGCTGACACAATTCAATAACATTAGGAAAGTTCCTGACGAAACGGTGTAAGTATTCTCTACTCATTTTTTGAAATTCTACCACTCCATCCCTGATGAAGTAAAGCCCCCTCTTGGTGCTGTGTAGTTGCGGTACACAGATTCATTCGACAATGAATTTGCTCTGCTGCTGAGAGAAGGAAGATAAAAAAACCTAGATGCCATAATGAAAACGCTATCGAGGTTGAAGTGAACATGATGTCATCGGTAAATATCAAACATAAGTTCAATCAGGGTGACAAAAGACCTAAGGGAGACACACAACCGTCGACGTCGCGGTCCTCAGAAGACAAATTTGACATGATGATGAATACCATGGAGAAGTTGATGGAAAAAATGTCTATGGGAAACAGGCCCGCTGTGTGAGAACAAAACGACCCACAACCCAAGAATCAGAATCTCCGAAGGGGTCAGATTCCTCAAATCAAGTAGCAGGACCTGAGTGACCAGCAAACGAGACCTCCTTTCCAAAAAAACTACACAGAGGAGGATTTCAACCAGCCTTTCGATGACCTGATGCATTGTTGTGATGTCAAAAACCCACGCGTGTCCTTGACGAGGAGAGAAAACAATCGATATATGAGCCAAAACGAAGACTTCGCGTTGGAAACCGATGATGGTATGATACTCGAAATAGATGATTCACCATATTGGGAGATGGAATAATTCAACAAGTTTTATCAGAATGCTATCATGCAGTTCCAAAAGAAGTACAACCTCTGGAGTAAAGATGTGTTTGCCGAGCCGAAAAGAATAGACTCCGCAAAGCAGCCTACATCAAACACACCTTCCACGGGATGATCGGGACCGGATAGTGCAACCAAGGGCGCAACTGAGAAGACTACGTCGAAGGAGGAAGTACCCAAAAGGGCCCCAGAGATAGGCCGGGAAACGAGCAGAAAAGAGGTAGAAAAAGCCTGGTCCCCTTTCAATTTTGAACATGAAATGGCCAAAATCAAAATCTCCATCCCATTCAATGAGATGATTAGAAAGGGTGCATATCGGGAACAAATCATTAAAATGATGAAAATAGGAGGGTCCCCTGATACTCTGAACATTCGAGATGACCACCCCGCCATATTGTTTTGCCCACACGTCGAAGAGACAAGCGATGATGAAGACGTGCCCCCTTTTTATATCAGTTTGAAGATAAATGATCTAAACCTAAATAATGTTATGCTGGATTCCAGCGCATCACATAATCTCATGCCGAAGGTGATCATGGATGAGCTGGGTTTAGAATTCATTAGACCATACAAGGACCTTTTCTCCTTCTATTCGAGGGAATTCAAATGTTTGGGTCTTATCAAAGACTTGGTTGTATCGTTGGTCCAAATCCCTGCCAAGAACATGGTCATGGACATAGTCGTCGCGGACATACTCCCGAAGTTTGGCATTCTGCTTTCAAGATCGTGGGTTGTGAAGATGAAGGGTATGTTGCAGATGGACATGACTTATGCCACTATCCCTGTTTTTGGCTATGACAAAAGATTGTATAGAGAAGTGTTGCTGAAATACATGGTAAGAAGCAAGATGCAGCCCCACAATCATCCTATATACATTGTCGACATTGAAGTAGGTTCGTCTATATTCTACAATGATTTTAACTTTGAAGAAGAGGGATCGATGAACGTCACGACAAATGACGAGGAAACCGTGTCGGATATAATAGAGTGCGCCGACCCATAATACCTGTAATGTCCCCACTTTGGGACATTATCACAGGGCATAGACTTATGATGACCAGAGTAGCCAGATGGATGTTATAGAGAATACAGGGGTATTTGAGAGGCATTTTGGGGTCCAGTTGGAATTTATCATCATATTCCATCATCATGAGCCATTCCGCATAGGTTGGCTTTGGTTTCGTTCCATTCCGACGATTTCCATGATTTTGACTATTTTGAGCTATAAGTTAATTAAAATCACTGAAGAGGGCA
>ML835586.1:0-19323 GCA_009831015.1 Picea engelmannii | reverse complement strand
TCTATCACTTGGGTTTTCATTGCAAGGCCTTGGACATCAGATCTAGTGCTTTCTGAGACAGTTTTATGGCTCAGATTATTTCTTGAGCAGTGGGGTGAATTGAAGAGAAGGAGGGCATTTTTGAGATCCAGATCTAGTCCGTTGGAGGGGTTACACTTCAGATCTGACCCTGAGACTTTACCTAGTGACTTGCAGTGTCCCGATATATATTTTTGGAGAGTTTTAGAGCATTTGGAGGCCTCCTTCATCAGGGCCGAACCAGCTAGGGTTTCAATCATCCAGTGGGGTGCACCATTTAGTGGAGATTTCAGATCTACAGAGATTGAGAGGGATCTTGGATATTCAGGCACCTAGGTTGTTATTACCATCACCCGATCTATATTCTTGGAGAGTTTCAGATCATTTGGAGGCCTCCTTCATTAGGGCCGAATTATCTAGGGCTTCAGTGATCTAGTGGGGTGCACCATTCAACGAAGGAGTTCAGATCTATAGAGGTTGAGAGGGATCTTGGAGATTTGGGCGCCTGGGTTGTTCTTACCATCACCCAATCTACTGTTTGGCATCTTTCTGGAGGTGATTGGACATCTTTGGCACCAAGGATGAATTGTTGAGGAGCTTCAGTTATCCAGCAGAGTGTGGCATCTTCCAGCAGTGAGGGGTTTGGCACTTGGCATTGGTCTTCATCTCTTATCCAACCTTTGGAGGCTTATTTTGTACTGTCGGGAGCATTTTGTAGCAGCTCATACTTGTTATCTATTTTCTATCATCTTGGCCATCTGTTGAGCATTCCAGATCGACATCTCCATTGTAGCAGGTTCTTCTATTTTATGAATAAAGAAGATTTGAGATGTTTTGGCTTGTCTATCGTATTGCATATGGTTGAGGTATGTTCCATTGTTATCTCTTTCTGTTATTTTCTGCATACACACATATAAGCACGTCAAAAAAATAGATCAACAAACTGTTTGACGAAATACCTCACTTAGAAAAAGTTTTAGAAAAGACACCAAAACAGTGATGATCCTTGCATAATGGCTTGGGATCATTACAATACCTCACGGAAGGTGGGGTGTGGAATATGAGTTTTGACAGTGTAGTCAACTGAGAGGGAGTTGGGGCTGGTATATGGGTGAGACCCCCTAAAACTAGCACAAAATTGCATTCATACAAGCTCGCGTTTGAATGCACCAACAACATGGCTGAGTATGAAGCACTAATATTGGGCTTACAAGTTTTGAAAGAGCTAGGCACGCAAAGGATAGCAGTGCGTGGAGATTTTGAGTTGATCATCAATTAGGTAAAGGGTGTGTATCAGACCAAACACCCCATGCTGCGCGCATACATAAATTTGGCTTTGGATCTTCTCGAAGGATTTTTCAGAGTATGACCTGAAGGCTATCTCGAGAGAGAAAAATCAGATCGTCAACACGTTGGCCACCTCGGCTTCATTTTTCAGGATCCCCACTCTTCTAGATAAAAGATACAAAATCGAGGTTAGGCATAGGCCGACAATACCCGACAATATAAAACACTGGAAAGTGTTTGTCGATGAAAAGCAGGTGGAAAGGTTCCTCCTCATGAGCGACGAGTTCGCTAACATGAACATTGACAGGGAATACTATGGCGATGAAGATGAATATGCAGACGTGCGCAATGACGACAACCCTTTCCAAAACCAGATCGTGGGAAGGGATATAATACAACTAAAAAACAATATTATTCCGAGGGGGTTGGTACCACTATAAAAATTGTTTGATGAAAATGATGTGGCTAAGAACCCCAAGATCACTGCAAGTGCAGAAGACATGGAAGACTACAACATCGGGACCGAGGCAGAGCCGAAGATGGTAAAATTATCAAAAGCACTCAGTCCGGAGGTCAAGCAAGATTACATAAAGCTCATGAAAGATTTCTTGGACATTTTTGCGTGGGGCTACGATGATCTAAAGGTGTATGACACAAAGGTGATCCAACATGTTATCCCTCTCAAGGAAGATCATAATCCTTTCAAACAGAACTTGAGACGGATAAACCCCCTGTTACTGTCATTGATCGAGAAGGAGGTAAAAAATATTTTTTATTCCAAAATCATTGTTTCCTTAAGATTCTTGAAGTGGGTAGCTAACTTAGTGCATGTGAGAAGAAAAGCGGCGAAATTAGACTGTGCATAGACTTCTGAAATTTGAATAAGATGTCTTTGAAGGACCACTACCCCCTTCCCAAAATGGAATATATTCTGCAAAAGGTGGTGGGATCTTAGAGGATGTCCATGCTGGACGACTTCTCAAGATATAACCAAATCATGGTCCACCCAGACAACAGAGATAAGATGGCTTTCACCACTCCATGGGGAAAGTTCATGTATGCTAATATGTTGTTCGGCCTGCTGAACGTTGGTGCTACCTTTCAGAGGGAAATGGACATCACATTTGCTGATGAGAAGGACAAATTCATCGTGATTTATCTTGATGACATCACAGTGTACTCTACCTTCGATAAACAACACCTCAAGCACTTGAAGAGGGTTTTTCAAAAGTGTAGAAAGTTCGACATATCGCTGAACCTGAAGAAATCTCATTTCACGGTGGAGGAAGGAAAGATTTTGGCGCACATAATTTCCAAAGAAGGCATTAGAATATACCCCATTAGGGTTGAAGGAATTTTGAATATTGACACCCCGTGCAATAAAAAGGAAGTACAATCTTTCCTAGGTAACGTAAATTTTTTGAGGAGATTTATCCCAAACTTGGAGGAAATCATAAAACATATAACTTGTATGCTCAGGAAAGGAAATGAGATCAAGTGGAACCCAGAGGCCAATAATTCATTCGAATATATCAAAGAGGCCCTGACTAAATCCCCTGTGCTAGCCAGCCCTGACTTCGTGAAATATTTTCTCCTTTTTTCACTCTCCTCAGAACACACTATTGCCGGAGTACTCTTGCAGAAGGACGAGCAGGATTTTGAGAAACCCATAGCCTACTTCAACCGGACACTGCGCAATGCTTCCCTAAAGTATGACATTATAGAAAAGAAGGCCTATGCCTTAGTGAAGGATCTGAAGGAATTCAAGATGTACATATTGCACTCCCATGTCATTGCATGTGTGCCCAGCAGTTCAGTAAAGGACACCCTGACTCAGCCCGACCCAGAAGGAAGGAGAGGGAAATGAATAGTGGCCATGTTAGAACATGACCTTGAGATCAAGACGACGAAGCTGCTCAAGGGTTAGGGCCTCGCGAAGCTGATGGTACAGTCAGACTGCAACGCGGTAGGTATGAACTTCATTGTCGATCTGTTGGAATGCCCCCAAGAAGAAAAAGATGCACAGATACCTCAGTGTTTCATCAATTCATCATAGTATGCATACATCATATATGTTTTAGAAAATCTCCAGGCATGAGTAAGAGTAAGGAAAGATTCCTCAAGATGAAGGCAGTTAAGTTTTGCGTTTTGGATAATTTGCTTTATTGGAAGGATCCCGGAGGAATATTGTTGAGCTGTCTGCTGGAAGACGAGGCGAAATAGGCCATACAAGTGTTTTACAGAGGCGACTGTGGGGGAAACCATTATTGGAATACCACTGCGCACAATATGCTGAGGGTAGGATATTACTGGCCGACGATTTTTGATAACGTATATAAAGAGGTCTCCAGCTGTAACGAGTGCTAGATTTTCGATGGGAGAATAAAGCTACAACCTCTGCTGCTAAATCCAATCTCAGTCAAGGTACCTTTCATGCAGTGGGGGATAGATTTCATAGGAGAAATAAATCCACCATCCTACGTGTAACATAAATGGATTATCACGGACATCGATTATTTTACAAAGTGGATCGAGGCGGTCCCCACAAAGCAAGCCACCGACATGGTCATCACATAGTTCCTGGAGACAAACATTTTGTCAAGGTTCGGATGTGTTGTAAAGATCATAACATATAATGTGGCCGTGTTCAAGTCTAAGAGGATGGATAAGTTTTGTCAGGACTATAACATAACCTTGGGACATTCCACGACATATTATCCATAGGGAAACAGGTTAGCGGAATCCTCGAATAAGAGCCTGACCAGAATCATCAAAAGGGTCTTGCAAGAAAACAAGAGATCTTGACATAAAAAGATTATCTACGCGCTCTGGGCAGATCAGGTTACCACAAAAAATTCCATTTCGATGTCACCTTTCCATATCCTTTACGACGCAGACGTGATTTTTCCTACTACGCTAGGACCACCCGTCAGAAAATTGTTGCAAGAATAGGAGGCCTAGCCGAATGATGCGAAGAGGAGGATAAACTAGTTGATTCACACTCAACAGAAAAGGGAATAGGTGTATAATCGGTCCCAAATCCATCAAGAGAGGATGCATAAAGCTTTTGAAAAAACTTCCAAGCAGGAAAATCTCCAAGTTGGAGATCTGGTGCTGAGATGGGATGCGAGAAATGAAGATAAAGGAAAAAACAGAAAGTTCGATCACCTTTGGATAGGACCATACAAAGTCAACGTGTACTGCAGAGACAATGCTTATTTGCTTAAAGGACCAGATGGAGAATGCCTTGGTTGGGGGCCTGTAAATGACAGGTTCCTCAAGCGTTACCTATGTAATAAAGTCCGTTTAAGTCACCTGTCATTGTAAATAGTCACTCAATTTGCGTCGAGTCAGTAGGCCAACAGAAAATTGAAGCCCGAAGCAAAGGCCCTAAGTTTATGTTGAAGTCTTAGAAGTTGTGTCGTCGAGTCTAGTTTTTTTTCTTTTCATCCATCGTTTATATTTCTTAGTATATAGATGTCAAATAAATCCCAATGGTCAGGCACTTGGTCTACCATTATTTGCTACCTCACAGGGAGGATAACATCCCTATTGGAACCAGCTGTTAGCGTCGCCACTTTTCTTTCCATTTAGAGTCAATTTTGAGTCATGTCACGATCCATGCGCCCAAAGATGTGAAGTCAGGCACGTAACACCGTGAGAATGAAGTCAGCAAATGGTCAGTTGGCCCTTGGAAATGGGAAAGGGTGTCAGAGTCGGAAACTGTATACATGGTAAGGGCATGTATTTCCCCAAAAGGTCAAATCCCATTAAAAATCCAATTCTTCGTACCGATGTCAATTCGAATGGTTAATATAAGGTCACGTCGGCAAGTGCCATAGTTATTATCAGTTCAACACGAGGGTCGAAGAAATGAAGAATTGCAGCGTTCGTATTATACATGCACTGCAAGCCATATCACCTGCACTCCACACGCTGGGATTTTCCATGAACAACCTAAAGGCCAACTTGAAACATCTTGTCGCCATAAATTCATTGATTTCTAGCATGCTTTCCTCTCTCAGCCGATTCTCTATAAATCCCAGACGCTTGGCGTGCTCTCCAGTCATAGAACCTGGTTCAAGTTGTTCTTTCGCAATCTTCCCTTTGCCAGTTCAATTGTTTCAGAACTGCTCCCCAATACATTCGTTCAAAATTTGTGCACAGAGTATACCTTAGTCGCACCATGGAGGCTCCTCAAAGAACAAGAAAGGGCACGTGGAGCGGCAGAACCGTGAGGTCCGAACCTCAAAGAGATTGGGATTATTTTGTGCCTACAACAACCATTCCCAAATATGTAGAAGAAACTTTTCTCCCACCTACAGAAGAGAGCAGTTTAAGACATGGGATAGCTGAAACGAAGAAATTCACATAGAAGAGGGAGATGGTAGAAGATTCCTCCTCTAAACAACAGTTGCCTCGGAGGAGGGGCCGACTGAGAAAGAACGAGGAGATCACGAAGGTTCAAATTCCAGAAAGACCGCGCGGTGGACCAGTAACTGAAGGACTACTCAGGTGCATTACCCAACTAGAGTTTGTTGGAGATTTGAGCCAGGAATGCAGGATCAGAACAAGGAAGGCGGGAGCCACGGGAACGAATGAGGAAATGTTGTCTCAGTAGCTAAAGCAAGCAAAGCTGGATATCGTCGAGCTGTGTCAGGTGAATAGGGAATTAAAATGATAGCTAGCAACAAAGGCCGCGGAGGCATCAGCTGCACAGAGTCATGGAGGGAATGTGGCATGGATGAAAAGGCAGTTGAAAGAGGCTCATAACATTATTTCCCAGCTGTGAGAGGCACAAAGGCTGGCAGAGGAAAATCACATGGAGCATCCCGAAGAGAGTAGGGCCACTAGACAGGTTGTCTGCGTAGATCTTTCCAGCGCACAAGGAGCGAAAGCTTAACGGGTGGCATCCTTCTTCACAATAGTCTTGAGTGACATGCATCCTCTGAAGAATCTCACCATTTTGATAACGGTCATGAAAATCGAATAGCTATTTGCTGCGCACATCTCTCTAGATAATAGGCGCATAACGGAAGGTGAAACCGACATTGCAGAGAACAAATTTTGGAGAGACACCTGTTCGTGGGGATGCCTAATCAAGAGATACAATGACACATTTTTCCTACGTTGGATCCTGGACGACAGTCAGACCTCGTGGCGAGCCTAAAGGAAGTTGTTAGTAGACATAAATGATTGTTTCCTATTTTTAGATAACGTCATGCGAAGAGTTTCTGGAGCATGTTGCACGGTTTTCACTAGTCTAGGATTAGCATTTAGAAAGAAGGGTAGGCCAAGAGGCACCTTGTCTTATATATTTCATCTTTTCGATGTAAGCCAGGTTGGTTGGAAATTTTGAGAAACGAATGTTATTGTATGAAGTCTGAGTTTTGACCGAAATTTAATGCAAAGGTCCTATGATTTGATGAAAAGATTCTAGTTGTTATAGTTGGATGTATTGTGTCTCTTTCTTTGCGTATGTTGTTCATGTTATCTTTTATTTCATATTTCATATCTTCTATTTGAGAACAAATTTTCGAACCTGCGGATTCACTGTATTGCACCCCTTGTTTGCGCCACTTAGATAAAACGTTTTTCTCTCAACTTAACTCCAAACTCATCCACAACGACGCTCTTGAGTTACTTCTTGTATTTTCTCTCGCCACACTTTATGATTTACACTGAAAACTGTTGCTCGCCTAGCCTTCTCCTCTTGGATCCAGTCACTGAGTCATTTGTTCCGTCTCTCCTTCAGACTGACCCCATAGCCCGAGTTTATTTTTCTACACCAATATAACCAGAAGCATTTTATCGTCGGTGTTTAAACCTAGCCATTGTTCACAAAGCCATATTGTGCGCGGAGACCACGCCATTTCTGAGAGAGCCCTTTCCATATCCGAAAGGCTAGTTTTGGGTCTCAAAGTTGGTTGAAAAAGTTACCTTGGTCATCTTTTTATCAGCCAAATAGATTTACAGATTGCTAACATAGTCCATAATATTTCATCTTCCTTCATAGTTTGGCAAGGAAAATAATTTTTTAGTTCATAGGACCTTGATTCTTCTAATATTTCCAGAGAGGTAGATATACTTTTGGCTACTGCCAAAATATGTTCTTCTTGAAAAGACGAAATCCCGTCTGCTTCTATGATTTGAGAAAGTTCCCTCATACTAATGGTTTCTTCTGAGTTCATCTTTACATTTGATAAAACATGGTTCACACAAAGATGATGTCCACAAAGTTAGGATCTCCTGGTGGTGTAAATGAAAAGGTTGTATTGTTTGGTTCTGTGGAAGGCTTGAGTGGTCTTTCCTCCTGTCCCAATACTAATGATGCTTCAATTTTATGTTCTATAGTGCTACTTGTCTTAGTCTCTTCAGAGACTACTTTAGCTCTTTGGGTTGAGCTAGCTCCTATTTTTCGGTATCGGTCTGTGGAATTTATTAGTGGAACGTTCCTTCCCCCAAAAAGGTTGGAAGGAACCTTGGTTGAAAGGTCTGATTTAGATTTTATGTATCTACCTTTTGGGTCTCTAGGTATGTTCATGAAAGCAAACAAAAACAAAAAGAAAAACTACCATTGGGTTTGGGGGAACCTGCTATAGCAGATGTGCAGGTTCTTACCTCTCGTATTAAAGTTCCCCCACCACAAAAATAATGATAAGGTTTAGATATGATCTAATTCCTAACTATTTCCTACCTTAAGACAACTCCTTAGCAATGACACCAAAAATGATGGGTGTTCTATATGCACTAAAAACACACTAAAAACCTTCAATTAAATTGTCAACCCAGGGTAAGTAAACTTAGAGTTGTAGAAAAATATATGCCAAGGTAGAAGGGCTGGTAGTAGTATAGTCTAACTAAGGAAGTGGCTATCTAAGGGCTAATCTATTCAAGCAAAGCTATCTAATGATCAAACCCTACTAAGGAATTCAAACTATGTACCCTAAGTAACCTTTGAACGAAGGATCGATGGATAGTTCTAGGAAAGAAAATGAAAACCCTACTTAAAGAAAACTATTTAAGAATAACAATAAGCAAAGAAAGCTATTCATCTAATAAGCAAATAGAAACATCAAAACTACTTTAACTAATCTATTCAAATTTAATAAACAACTATCCTGTGAAAGTAAGAAAATAGACAAGGAACTACACTATCAAAGCAATAATAGACAAGTAAGCAACTAAACAACTAACTAACCTAGTATAAATTCTATAACAATTAAACTCAATAAGCAACTAACTAAGCTAAGAGACAAGTGAATTCCATTCTTAAACTAATCTTCACAACTAGTTCTAATTTACAAAAGGAAATCTACTAAATTAAAAGCAAAGAGTAACTAACAACTAATCCTTGATATATGATAATAAAACTTCTCTTTAATCTACCAAAGAAAGGATACTATCTATCCTACAATAGAAAGAAAAACTATCTTCTAATCTATAAAAGCAAGAAAACTATCTTCTACTCTATGAAAGCGAGAAAAACTCAAATATAGTGTTGATGGTTGTGTCTCTGGTGTCTTATAATATCATGATGGAATTTGACAATGAAAGATAATTCAAGAGGGATAAACTCAATATTGAATTCAATAGCAAAGTGAAAAGTGTGAATTAAGCAATCAAGTGAGAACTTAGCTATTATAAAAACAACATCAACTACCCTGCATATCCATGTGTTTATGTAATCATGCATTAACCATCAACAGTAAAAAGAGATTATGCTATGAAATTCAATTGCACTCTATACTACGTAAGCAACTTATACTATACTAAATTCAATCATTAACTACAACTTGAAATTGCAACCTAAATCTAAGCAATAAATTGCATAACATAAAATAAACTAGCTCTATCTTAACAATTCAAATTGCAAAAAGGGAAATGCTCATAAACATAAATTAAACACTATTCTAGCATATGACAAGTAATGAAATGAGTAAACTAGATAAAAACTATATAAGCAAAGACTAAATAGAATTTGAATAAGGAATTTGCAAATAAAAACTAACACTATCACTATCCATCCACCGAAACCCCGTCAAAGAAAGCATGAATTAAATTTATGTCCTAAAACTCTGTTTCAGCATGAAGAAAGTATATTCTACCATCTAACTACACACGGGGTTAGTGTCTAATCTTGCAAGCTTGCTTCTACTAACTAATAACTCATTGCATACTAACAAGATTCCTCATAATAACCTACAAAAACTAAATTAAACCAATTAAATCATAAACAACAAATTAAATAACAAAGAAACAAAATGACAATTCATGTACAAAAAAATAAACAAAAAGACATCTACGTTATCTAATTCACAAGCAAACTCATAGGATAGTTACCCCAACTTGCTGGTGGTGGAACCCCCAGCAAGTCGTGGTTACCCTTCAAATTCACACCATGAACTTCGGAACAACAATTTCACCATTAAAACTAAAAACACAGGTTTTACACAGTCTGGCAAAATGAAAATGACAAAACAGAGATAAAATTGTCTTTTTCTCTAACACACGACTTTTTAACAATTGTATGACCACTGAGGTGGTATTTATAAGCTTTACAGACTGAGAGGTCGACCATTGGGGGGGCGAACCTCTTCTAAAAACAGTAAATTACATTAATGATGCCCCAACCGCTGAAATAGAGTGAGCCAATAATCGCCCACCATAACAACCCAAAATCGAGTTTTCAAGAGTTTAGTAGCTAGAGGGGATGAGCATTAGAAAAAACCATGCATCTATTTTTCCCATCACAGGCCACCAATACCATTATCGCCAAATCGCCCATCATTTTTGTGCAGGATAGAGTGTCTGGCGGAGTGTCAGATGGAGTACCAGATGCAAAAGTGAAAACCACGAACTGCTCTCAATCCATTTATAATTCCAGGAAACGATCCATGTGGGACCTAACTAGGCATATTGCACACAAAACCCATGTGCCGTATTTTTGAGATTCCACTTCATGCATCCACAATTTAATATTTAAGTTAGCTGCCTGTAATAGTGCTGGATGCAAAAATGCCTTGCAATTTTGCCCTGTGACACACATATCCCAAACTAGCTCTTTGAAATCATTAAATCATGCTGAATTATACTTGAAATCATCATAAAACATGAATTATGCATACCTGGTGTGGATCATAGCGATTTGACACAAAATCTCTTCAAAGGCTTTTTCAAAACATGAAAAACGCATATATACATTCGACAAAAGCATCTAATTACCGTCATAAAATCGATTATATCACAGGCCCAACACAACCCCCTATTCTCAGGCTCCTAGTCATATGGTAGACCCCATGTGTCCTTGGGCTAGTTGATGTGTTGGTCTTTAGCCCTTAGCCCCTGGCCCTCGGTCATTGGAATGACCATATGGCATCACCCCTAAACTCCACGCACTCGCATTTCATTGGGCCCCTGGTTCCTAGCGTCTAGTCACGTGCCTTGGTCGGTGGGATAGCTCGGTCGACCAGGCGTTACCCCCACAAATCTGCACCAAAGGTAAAGCAAATGGTATGGTGGTAAGGTTTTATGGAACGCGATGGGGGCTGGGACTAGGCCCCTTCCCTTTAGTCTGCCAAATATTAATTTGAATCGATTCAAATAATAAAATTCCACCGTAGTTAATAAGAAACAAAGTGGGTGGGCTGGTAGTCCATCCCTACCAAGACTCTTTCCTCATGCCTGGAGGTCACGGGTTCGACTCCTGTGGAGTCCATAAAAATTTTACCACCGCCAACCAATCTAGAGGTGCCATGTGAGAGCTCACGACTGGGCCATGTGGCACCACATCATTTTCCCACAACAATGACACGTGGAAAGATGTGATTTTCCCACCTATTTACCAACACCTACCCAATCAGCATGCCAACGCACCTTCCACGTAATTGTATGGCCATACGGCCTATACAGTCATCTTCCACGTCAACACTGTACGGACTGCACAGTCATAAAAAAGTTTGCATGTTTGCCAAAACGAGTAGAACGTGATATCTTTCTCATACGATGTCCGTTTGAGCCTGTTCAAGTTGTGTTGGGTTCGTAACGACGAGGCCTACACACACGTCTGTTTGAAGCAATTATGATAAATTTGATTTTTAGGCCTTCTTGGACCCATTTTGGTTCCTAGATCCATTTTGGATCACGCCTCCCCACTAGGACCTTTTGTTCCTCCAAAAGGTTACTAACCAGTCATCAAGTGCAGGATAGGCCACCCCACTTGTTCTCTGTCTTTAAACTCTGTCTTGTGCACCTGTCTCATCAAGATCAATTGAAAAACAACCATGAAAATTGACAACATATTGTTAGCCCCTTGTAGTCTTTCACATCTTATTGAAGCCACTACCATCCATGTTGAAAACATTAGCAATGATAACATCAGAAATATGACTGGAAATGAGCTAATATGTTTGTAGTACTTGCACGACATTAGCTTATCTTGAAGAAAAGTATGATTCAACTTCCATTCTACAATTATTTCATGTTCTCTATTAAGATCAATTGCTTGATTTGGGAAAATTATAGGTGTGTTTCTTGCATGAGTTACCTTCCTTATTCCATTGTTTGAAGAGATTGATTTGATTTTAAGTGATGAGCATGTACAACATATTCTTTTCCTACTTTGATTAAGTGATATTGATTATGTTCCTTGTAGAATATTGCTTTGCGATCATACAAATAAGGACTGCCTAAGACCATTCCACATTCATTGAGTGGCACCACATCACACATTACCTCATCCACAAACTTAGATGAAATTGCAAACTTTAATGTGCATTTCTTTGTTATGTGCAATTTATGATTGTTTCTTATCCATTTAAGTGAATAAGGTTTATGATGCATATGAGTGTCTAATCCCAATTGTTTAACCAGTTCCTCTAAAATCAAGTTAGATTGAGATCCACTATCTATCAATGTGTTGACCTTAGTATGCTTCATTATGACCCTTATGTGAAACAATTTACTTCTAGAATCATATCCATCAACAATTTTACTTGTCAAACCAACCGCTGTGATTTTAGATTCATCACCCGAATCTGATCCCAAGTTTGTTGGACGTGTTGTTGTTGTAGTTGTTTGCCTCCCTTTCTTCTCTTTGAACCATTTCAATCTCTTCTCGGGATTCAATTGCCAGCAATGGTCATCATCATGCCCTTATTTCTTGCAATGTTTGCAAGAGAGCTTCTTTTTCTTTCTTTCCACTGAATTTTCCTTCTTTCCATTCCACTTCCTTTTGTCCTCTTTTCTTGAAGACGATTCCCCTGATACACCAAATCATGTTTTCCCTACCTCAATGTATGTTGCTTGAAAAGAAACCGCATCAATATTAGTAGGTACAAACATAAATACAGTGTTACGAATGTGTGCAGGTTTACCTCCTATATATTTGATAAGATTTTATTGGGTATGTAATGGAATGTATAACATTAATACCATCTTACGAAATTCATCTGTGTATTCTTGCACTGTTTGTCCCTTTCTTAGTTTAATAAATTGAAATTCAATTAATGCCTTCTCTTTATAACCCAAAGGAAAAAAATTATTTCTAAGTGCAGAAGCAAAAACTTTCCATGATGGAAATACATTACCCACTTGTTGCGTGCCATTTTGCAACTTGCTTTTCCACCAGATGAGTGTTGTGCCTGCAAGTTGAAGCGATGCCAATTTTATTTGAGTTGCCTCATCTTTGATTTGTTGCACACTACAATAAAATTCCATCTATCTGACCCTGTTATCAAGCCTTTCTGCATTGACTTCACCATCATACATGGGTAATTCAAACTTCACATCAAGCTTAAGTAAAGGCATATGATGTTTATGTTTATGAGAATGTTTTCTTGCGATGGATTTGGAACTTGTACTTGAAGAAGAAGAAGTTGATGGAGAAGGAGGTGAAGGAGGAGGATTAGGAGGATCTTCTTCTTCTTCACTTTTGAACTTTGAAGATTCACCTAGAATCGACCTCTTCCGATCAAAGTAATCGTCATATAATACCTTTACCATCTCCAACATGGCGAAGAATGTCTTTCTAAACTCTTTCTTGTCATGAGAAAGTCCCTCTTCCAATGCCATATTCTCACTTTGAGAAGTTCTCTTTCTCGATCCAATCTCAGGATTCTCTTCGAAAATCTCACCTTCACCATGATTCAAATTTTCCCTGGTAATCATGCAAACTCAAAAAAAAACCGTCAACTAGATCTGATACCACTTGATCCGAAATGATCTTTTAAAAACTATGTTTGAGTTTTAAAACATGAGTTCATTAACCATTTAGGAAATTGATGAAAGAGGAAGAATTAATGATGTAACATGGCAGCCATAATAATATATACATATCTGGAAATAAGCACAAAGAAACAACAAACCATAACATAAAAGTTGTTAACAGAGTTCAACAATATCGCCTACATCTTGGGGCATTTGTCTCAGTGGGTGAGGCTTTCTTATTTCTCTTCAAAGCTTCAAAATTACATAAGAAAAATGTTAAATGGATTACAAACTGATCTGGATGTTTTATTCTAGATCTTAAGAACCCAACACAACTAACGACACTGAAAACGAATGAATGAAGCTCCAGGAAATGGCCCGCAAAGTTTATCTCCTCAATGGCTTCCCTGCATAAAAATGGATTTGGCTTTACAATTCTTCAATATTTCTCCTCTTCTGAACCTATGTCAGGCTGCCAAGAACCTCTGGTTTATATAGGCTTGAATTTGGCAACAAAATCCCAACTTCCTCCCCAGATATGGCGTTAAAAAGAGCTCCATATCCTCCAATAATGGCCAAAATCCCAACTTCCTCCCAAGATATGGCTTCAAAAGGAGCTCCATATCCTCCAATAATGGCCAAAATCCCCCCAAACAGGCTTAAAAATCAATTAAAATCTTAACATATAGTTTAAAAACCCAAATTTGGGAATAATGCAGGGCACATCCCCATATTCCTGGGCTCCTAGTCATATGGTAGACTCCATGTGTTCTTGGGCTAGCTGGCGCACTGGTCTTTAGCCCCTAACCCCTGATCCTTGATCACTAGGATGGCCATATGGCCTCACCCCTAAGCTCCACGCGTTCGCATTTCGTTGGGCCCCTGGTTACTAGCGTCTGGTCACTCACCTTGGTTGACAAGCTAGCTCGGTCTATTGGTCGCTATCCCCACAAATACACGCCAAAAGTAAAGCAAATGTTCTGGTGGTAAGGTTTTATGGAAGGCGTCGGGGGCTAGGGATAGGCCCCAGCCCTTTAGTCCACCAAATATTAATTTGAATCAATTCAAATAATAAAATTTGACCATAGTTAATAGGAAATAAAGTGGGCAGGCTGGTAGCCCGGCCCTACCAAGACTCTTTCCCCACACCTGGAGGTCACAGGTTCGACTCCTGTGGAGTCCATAAAACTTTTACCACTGCCAACTAATCTGGAGGTGCCACGTGGAAGCCCATGATTGGGCCACGTGGAACCACATCATTTGCCCACAAAAATGACACGTCTCGATATGTGATTCACCCACTTGTCTGCCAACACCTGCTTGGTTAGCATGCCAACGCACCTTCCACATCACTGTACGACATGTATGGTCAGCTTCCACATCAGCACTATATGGACTGCACAGTCATAAAAAAATTTGTCTGTTTGGAAAAACGAACAGAACATGATATCTTGCTCATACGACATCCATTTGAGCCCATTCAAGTTGCATTGGGTTTGTAATGACGAGGCCTACACTCATGTCCGTTTTGAAGAATTTATGAGAACTCTGATTTTTATGCCTTCCTGGACCAATTTTGGTTCCGTGATCCATTTTGGATCAATTACATACCACAAAAATGTGTTACCCCTGGTGCATCATGAATTGTCCATGTAAGTATTCCATGGAATTGAAATTGTTTTTTCCCTATTGGTCTAGAGATATCGTTCATAGTGATGTCAACCCATAACTTTATTAGCTTTTTGATAAGAGGATCAATATATACATTCATATATTTAACATGGTACTTACATAATTGATTAAAAATACACATCATTACTACTTTGTATATATGTGTATATAAGAAATTATTCAACGAACAAGACAAATGAATAGCTGCGTTAATTTTTTTATCATAAATAGATACTTGGAACAATCATTTCCAACGTTGTGTGCCCCCTATTAATTGATATTCAAGGAGGAAGGTTATTGTTTATAACAAAAATAGTCCACACTGAGTAAATAGACCCGAGCTCACCAAATTGATTGACACTATCAACTGTCAATGAAATCCTAACATTATGAGGTTCTTCTTTAAAAATTGGTCATCTTTCTTTGATGTTCCTAAATGCAGAACCATCTACAGACATTTGAAGAACACCATCTTCCCTTATGTTCCATGTATGGTAATCCATAAATTGTGTTGTGCTTTGGAAATTGAATAGTCATTGAAAACACAAAATTATGGGAATACGATGAAGAACCTTGTGAGGCACATGTTGTGTTACTTGATCAGTTCGATATCTAGTGATTTGACATTGCGGGAATTTCGTTTCTGATGCATATTGTCCATAATATATAATAGGATCATTAGTACATGCATCAATAACTTGGTACTCCATTCCAATATCTTTCATAATGGCAAATAATTCTCGATATCTGTGAAGTAAATTATTTGATGATGGTAGGAGAAATTCACCTAACGATCTACAACACAAAATATAGGTAGTTAATGTAAATAATATTAATATTAAATATTCTATCATTATTTTATACACTAATTAATAACACTAATAATATATAAACAAAACAAAAATAAGCCTTTTGTGTATATGTGACGAATTATATTACATACCTTAGGATCTAGGTGAGACAAGTGTTTGAAAAACTATTCAATACCTTCAAGTTCACCAACAACAATATAACAAAGTGAATATATATCCTTGAGCCTTCGTAAAGGGGTTGTTGTGACTTTTCAATCAAAGCTACATCATGAATTTCATCAAAATTGTCATCCATTGGAGAAAATGTTTTTTGGATCAATCTATTTATACTATCATTCTCAACTGCATCATTATCAGTGTCATCTTATTCCATAGGAATAACTTGATCTCCAATATCCACTCCATCTTCCTCATTGTGTACAACATGATTTCTACAACTACTTGGCACATTCCCAAGATCTCACTTAGGACGCCCTTTCTTTATAATTACAATCAATAAAATGATATTTGTTTATGTAACAAATATTGAAAGGATATAAAGTTCTATGAATATAATCAATACAAAAACTTATAATGAGTACTAACTTACCAAAGGACGATATTCATAACCCCCTTCAATGTGTTCAAAATATCTACAGTTCCTTTTAGTTGTTGTTACTAAAAGTCTTCTTCTATTGAATCCCTTGCATTGATTGCAAGAGTAATAACATTTCCTATCACTCTTTGATTCCAATGCCACAAATACCCTTTGAAGCATCCTATCATTTTCCTCTTGAGTAATGTTAAATGGCATTGTAATTAATTGTTACAATAAAATACAATGAAGAAATATAAGTACAATATACAAATAAATTCTACTAATTTCACACATGTAAATGCATTTCTATAGGCCAAAAAAAAAAAAAGATAATAGAGAGGAAGAGGAGTTGTGACCCCATGTGAGAGAAATTAAAATAAAAGGAAACAATTTTGTGGTTTCCTTTTCGTCAAAAAGTTGGGGAACATCCTTCCAACATTTGTAAACATTTTTTTTAAATGGTTGGCATACATCCTCCAACCTTTTTCACTGGGTCAAAATCCAATATTCTTGAAATTAGGTAAAGGGAAAAAAACTTGAGATATCACCCTAGTATACAGTCTTTAGGGTTTACAACACATCCATAGTCCTATAAATTGCAACATGTAAAATACCAACTGGATTTTTCATCATGCCCTATTTTCATGATTTGTTATGCATTTTTCCATTTATGCATTCTTTTACATTTACAAGACTTTTTTTAGCCTCTATGCACAAAAGAGGGTTTTTCATTTGAAAATGAACAACTAAATGTATTAAAATATCTAAAATGATAAAATACAAACTCCACAATTTGAATCACTCAATTTGGAGCTCATATGAGTCATGGGCGTGCATTTTACAGAAAGACAATTTTACCCTCCATTTTATAAAAATAATTCAATCTTGGTTCAAGGTAGAAGCCCTATTTCATTTGAAACCACACTTAGGGTGATATAAGTAGATTTAGAATTTTACTATATTCACCCAAAATCTCTTATAACTAAATTTCAAGCTATATAGAAGCATAGGCATGCATTTCCATTATGCCACTTTCCATTGTTTTGGTCTTTCAATTTACAAGGCAGATTTGGCCTCTTTTATAGAGCAACCACATTTATGTTTTAAAATGAAAATAAAAATCAATACACAGTTTTAAATTATCTAATACACCCTCAACAACTTGAATCACTCAAATTGGAGTTGTGTTAATACCCAAGGATGTGTTTTTGTGAAGCCTAGCATGCATTTTACGAAAGGGGAGAAATTAGAGTTTAAAAGAAAAACATATATTTCTTATGTGCGAGTGTGCATTTTTATATGTTGAGACTATAAGAAGCTTGAATTAGGTTTTATGCAACAAAAGAAACCCAATTCATCCTTCCATTATTTTCCAAATGGTTGGAATGAAAAATAAGTAATGTAAACAATTAGGATTGGATGGGTGGGAAATTGTAACATACCCATCCTACAATAAGGAATAAAATATTTTATGACTTAGGCTTGCAATTTAGAGGATGCAGTAGGAATTTTCAAACAAAAAACCTTCTGTTGTACATAAAGGGTGAAAACTAGCTTGTAAAATAAAGAGGTCAAATTGTTAAAACTGGCTTTGTTGAAACACACATTAGATCGAGGGAAATGCATTCCCAATGCTGAAATTGGTATGATTCTATCAGGGATATATAGGCTTATGAAACATCCATTCCTTCAAATAAATTATGCATGCTCCATGGTGAAAAATGCACTCCCTCAAAAGGAAAAATGCATAAAATGCATGAAAACATGGCATATGACAAATGCACGCCCTAGGAATAAAAATGCATGCTTTGTGTTGGTAATTGTATGTTGACTTTATGAAATTACATGTAACATGGTATTGAGGAAAATGCACACATTGTAAGGGGAAAATGCACGTCTCAAGTTGAAATTGCACATTGAGGGCATGGGATTGCATGTTGACATAGTAAGGAGGAATATGCACACCTTGTTAATGACAAATGCATGCATGCATTATAAAAATGCACACCCTAGAAATGTTATGCATCCCTATGCTCACCTAAACCCTATATAATTATTCCTTATCCAATTTGAATGGTTTCCATAGGAAGATGAATTAAAATGGATGTTGATCCATTGTGTATGATTGATGCTACTATGGCGTATCTTATAACAACCCTAAACCCATATTTGACAAGCTTTTTAGAAACACACATATGTAGTGTTAAGTACCAATTGTCCAAGGAAAGTGATCTTATACCAATTGTTAAGTACCTATACCAGATTTGCAAATATACTTCAATAAGACCAAGAATAAACCATAAACCATTCACCATAACATGAACACAAGAATATAGAGAAAACCCTTGAGGTAGGGTAACACCACATATTAATCCTTATGGAAGGATAAAACTCCTCAAGCAATCCTTGCTTGTACAATCACAATATTCTTTACTATGCTTCATTACATTGCATAAACTTTTTTATATAACTCTCCCTATCTCATAGGAACCTTCTAAAGAGTCCTCTCACATTTATTACATTAACTACCATAGTGGGCCTTTATTAATATAGTGGACCTAGTCCACCTTACATTGAATGACCACATTCTCATATATTAAATTACTTCCACTAATAAAACATAACTACATTCCCATTGGGTACCTCCCTAGGTACCCCATATTACCTCCCTATGTATACTACAATTTATTCTATGATGCATGCAAATAGTATTCATAATCAAACACAGAAACATAGACAACATAGGATTCT
>ML835585.1:46076-57357 GCA_009831015.1 Picea engelmannii | reverse complement strand
GGAAAAAGGTCAAACAGTGGCAAAAATTTTCCAAGTAAAAAGTAAACTAAACTAGCAATTTACAACCACAAAGGCAAGCCAAATGACAAGCTTCCTTAGTGGTTTTATTTTCTGTTTGGAACAACAAATAAAATTGCACTAAAGTTGCCGAATATTAAATTGAAAGCACTTAGAAAACGAACTACCCTTTAGCCTTTTAAAATTTTGAATGGAAGCTTGCTAAAAGATGAATTATTTCTATGCTAGATCTAATATCTTAATAGAACTTGCTAGAAGTTGCCGAACATTGCTGCTACTATAATTTTATCTTTGTTTTATATAACTTGTTTTAGTAGAACATAATTCATCTAAGAAGTCACTGATCATAATTATTGAAATCATTGTTATTGCTAATGTTTGATGTTTCATTGGTAAAGGGCAGGTACCATTCATTTCCATTTCCTTTTACCCCTTTGAACTTTACCAAGTGATTTCTTTCTTTGAGTGACTTAGAGAGAGGGGTGGGTTTTACCTGGTCTTTTTACCCTTCATCAAACAACTAGTTCCTAGGACGTTTCCCTTGGACTGAGTATTTTCTCCTCCTAAATAGAAAGAGGTATCCTATTGGGGTGACAATGATAGGACTATCTCCGTGTTACGTCAATCTAGGCCTATTTGCCTTTAGGCTTTGGGCAAGTATAGATTGTGCGATAACAATGCCTATATAAAAGGGTGACCTTTCTTTATTGCATCTGAATTTCCAATGTGAGAATTTCTCTGACTGTATGAGTGTAGTTATGCAATAAGTAAAAAATGTTTACTTTGTGATTGGTTTATCATGTTTGTAATTTTGGCAGGTTGGTACGCCCAAGACACACATGCGATTTCTTGCTCGTGACAATGGGACTTATGGACCAATTCCACAAAAAAATCCTAAAGGACTGCTTGGGATGCCATTCAACACAACGGTAAGAAAAATACATGTTTTAAGGTGGGGAGAGGGGAGGAAGATAAGGATTTATTTAGCCGGCTTGATTGGGGTTGTTTTCATTCTGATGCAGTTATGGAGATACCTTATGCCAAAAGCTAGGATATGTGATTTGATTGGAAAGCTTTTGAAACTTGATGCATATTTGGTTGCTTGCAAGTTTTAGCTATGATTCTGTGTTACAGGGAGTGGATGGATTATATTGCGTTGGAGACAGTTGTTTTCCTGGTCAAGGTGTCATAGCTGTGGCTTTCTCAGGAATGATGTGTGCTCATCGAGTTGCTGCTGACATTGGTAAACATGTTTTTCATGGATATATTATAGATGTAGAATTTCCCACAATGAATTGCGAAAAGTCTTTTGGTTAAGATAAATATACTGAACTCTATGCCTTTCCACCCCAGGCTTAGAGAAAAAATCGGAAATTTTGGACAGAGGTTTCCAACTATTACTACGGTGGCTTAGAACATTCGCCTGAGGAGTACTATTGATGGAACTCTAAACACTAAAATGCTTTCCTTGTAGCTGATTCGTATCAGGCTTTTGACATTTATGATTGAAATCTGCAAAAGGTTTTTCCCAGGCTTAGAAGAAAGTTGGAAATTCAAATTTCAAACAGAGGCTTCTATCAATTACTGCTGTGGCTTATAACACCGGCTTGAAGAGTTCTAGCTATGGAATTCATACTGAGTTCAGTAAAATGTTTTCCTTGCAACTGATTTGTATCAATAGTCAGACTCTTGACATTTATGGGTAAAATGATAAAATCCTTGTAAGTCTTGACCGTAAACATGTTATCTCATGTGGATGCATTTTATGATTTATCTATAGGCTGCACTCACAGTATACAAGAATTTGAGGTATGTGCTTCAATTCTTTAATGTTCCTGAGATAGTCATCTACATTGATAGTCATGAAGCTTAAGCACAAATGTCATCTCATGGGCATACAGTTTGGTTATAGGCTGCTTTGATGCTGATGAAAATTTTGGAGATCATGTCTATTCTTCAGTGCTCCCTCACCACACAGCTGGGATATCCTTCGCGTTTATGAACCATATGGAGGTATAGATTGAATTTTGTGTTGGATCACATTTGAAAATATAATCACTTGAAATATGAGAACCACTTTTCATGCCCTCTGATGTGAATTCCCTTAAAATTCACAGCCATTTGTGGGTAAAGACTTAGAATAACAGCTTTTATTATAGCAGAAAGATGAAAATGTAATTTCATGAAATATGAGAACAACTTTTCATGCCCTCTGATGCCTTAAAATTGACAGTCATTTATGGGTAAAGAATTAGAGTAACAGCTTTTGTTATGGCAGAAAGCAGATATTTATTGTATCCTTTGGAATTGGTGGTAATGAAATTATCATTGCACTCTTTCTGTGACTTGAACTATTTTGCATGGGATAGAATCTTACTTGAGGAAATGAACTGCTTTTTCAGAGTATCCTTCTAGCAAGGAAAGGTGTATAGGAACTAGCCTTTTGAAACTAATCATCATAGGATAACATCCAACTCAGAGTGAATAGAGGATGTTATAGATCACAGACAATATATGTGAGACATGATCTCAAGTTAGCATCCATAGCAAAAGTTAAGGCGTTAAATCCTAACAGGCAAGTCTTGAACTGGCACCGACTTCTTGATAGGTCATGGCTCCATTGTGTGAGAATAGTAAACATCATGGAATAATAAAAAAAGTTTTCCTTGGATGTTTGACTATCTTAAAGCGTAATAAAAACTGAATAGCAAGATGGAGATATAAAAGGAGAGGTTGTTGAGAAATGATGAGATGAGAGAGAAAATATATGAGGATGGTACAGAACCTTGGGGGTTATAGCTTCAGGTACAGAAGAGGAAACTGTGACAGAAGGTAAAATTTAGTTGCATGGAGTTTTTCATGGCATAAAAACACAACATCTGGACATGTTTTAACAACAATAAACTTTAACACAGCACATACATGTATTGGCTTAAAATTTGACACACTGCATTTCAAGAAAAATGCGTAGAAAAGATGAAAACATACAATGTGGTTTCATTTTACAGCCAGATAAGTTATATAGTAATTTTTTATACATAAGTACAATTCCACACACACACACACACACACACACACACACACACATATATACTGTCAAATGGGTCTATTATCCTCTCCACCTGGGTTCAAATTCATTTGTAATATGTTTCACTATTCGTGATCCAATTGTTGTCGAGGCTGTGAGCCATGAGAAATATCTCAATCTTGATAATGGGCAGGAGTAGGGGTGAATAGTTGTAAAAAAAATATCACTGCCAAGTTTTAAATTGCAAGTCAAAGAAAACAATATTCCAAAAAAATCTGTTTTCAGGGTGTTACCTCGCAATCCCTCACCTTGGGTGGTAAATCCCTGGCCACAGGTGAAACCCCAAGGGTAAAGATAGAAAGGCTACCCATTGTGACCTTGGTAGCACTTTCACTCATTTTAGACCACTTCTCCTCCTGTACAAGGGGGGAATCCTTATAGGCAACTAAGTCTAGTAAATAATAGATACTTTGGAAAAGTTTCTTGACTTAGGGCAAATCTGATTTAAAATAATTTCAGTAGTAAATTCCAGATTTGCAAAAACAGAAAATTAAATGATTTTTTTTTTTATGTTTTAGGGGTGGTTGAAAGGAAAGATTAGTGCCTAAATTCAATTTGGACATATGGGGTCAAGAGGACAGACTTAGAGGGCTGTTTTAGACATGTAATTAGGGCAAACAGTGCTGCAAATTGCATGATACAGACAACTTAACATTGTTGTTAATTAATGCATAAATTTTCCTTGAAAGAGCTCTACGGGAGATTCACCTTTAGACAAGTTTCTTAGGGTGTGCTTTACTATGAAATGCAAATCAGCAACAACTCTAGAAGATAATAGATGCAACAAGAGTATATTCATTCATAAAACATCAAAGAAAGTAGAGGAATAGACCACACCTAGTTCCTTATATTGGAGTAGAGTAACTATTCACAAAGAGCCCATGAAACAATGTCCTTTGCAAATAATTTTCCACGTCAATATTCAGCCATGAGAAGTACCAAACAGTATGCCTCACATCAACAAGAATGAACCTTTAAATTTTCCAATGGCATTTAGAAGATCTTTAACAATAAGCTCTCAAACTCTACCACACTTTCAACGACCATTACAAATGGGAGGAGCCTCCATGATATAGAGTTCAAGGCTCAAAACCTCCTCAACATAAAATAATAATATCCAAAATGAGATATCAAATCTCTCCTGGGAATGCATAAAGAACTAATATCTCCTAACTCAAATGACAAGTCAAATAATGCACAAAATAATAAGGAACAAGTGGTGGCTATGCCACATGTCTCAATCTCCATCAAAGTATGCCCATCATGCACAAACTTCTCCTCCAAAAGGTGGTTGACCATGTCAATAACGTCCCTTTGCAAAGTTCTCCAACAGAATTGATACACTAACCAACATCAAAATATGTGCAATAGAACCCCCCAAGTGGGCATGTGTGGCTCCTCTAGGTGAGACGTCCAATCAATAACATGAAAATATGTGCCATGAAAGCCCTAGAATGATGGATCAATCCACTAGGCTATGAGGTGGAGTCTCATAAAGGTTGACCATACACTAAAGGTAGTCCCCCAAAGCTAGGACATCTCCTCAACAACCTCAATGACTCAGTCTCCAAGGTGTAGCAACCCTCCAAAAATGTGCAAACAACTAGATCTAAGGAAGGAGTCAACCAACTAGATAGTGACATCAATCCATGTGCAAAGTCACCATAATGCTTAACTAACTCCATGGAGGAAGGAGATGGCCCCATCACTCAAGCAATGAAATATCATAATGTGTGAAATGGCTTCACATATCTGCCAATGAGGGGGAGTGCTCCACTAAGGATGCTGCTCCATGTCATCATAAATCAATCCAATTGTCAAAATCATCCTCATAAGCAAGGGTGCTCCAGTAGTAGGCCTCTAGTCAAGTCAAAACGAGATAAACTAGTTGTTGGGAGGATAGAGTCACCTATAAATGTGTGCATAGGAGGAGCACTCTCAAAGGATAGGGAGTACATAATGTCTAGAAGCCATCCTTGTATCAAATCAACCCTAAAGTGCTAGGGTGTTCCTCCAATAGAACTAAGTGCCATCATGTATTCTCAATGTCTAGCCAAAGTGAGGTCTAGATCAACATAGAAAAGTGTGCATAGGTGGAGTGCTCTCTCCAATTGACAAGCAAATACACCAAGAATGAAACCGTAACACTGATATATAGCATGTAATGTAGGGCACTCCAAGATCAAACCAAGGTACAACGATAATAAACCATTGAAATCCTGATGTGCTCTGGTTCAACAAGCAAATAAATGTGCGAGAACAACTCTCCTCTATAAACCTCACACCCATCGGTGGCGATGGTTTACAATATCACAAGGGAAGTATCCAGGAAAGTATGTGCACCAATAACAATTCCCCTGTGTCCATGATGTGCTCCATCAGTACCATCCTGCAAGTCTTTGACATGTGATGAAAATCATGTGTGAGACCTCACACAAAAAGAGAGGTAACAATTGACTCCAACATGGGGACTTGTGATCTAGAACATTGTACATGAGAACTCCAGATTTGTAAATGCTTGATACAACTCAACATGAAAAAGAGAAGAACCCGTGGCAAGGCAAGACTCTCACCCCAAAACCCCACATAATTGTTAGTCTAATATTCCTAATTTTGCTTTAGAAATGTATTTTCCCAAAATAATAACTCAAAGTTATTCTAGAAGTTAGGTGTTTCCTAGGAGATCAATTGTCCTTGTCACATCCTTGTCATAGTGATTATCCTTAAATTGTTGGTCAATGACACATGGCATGTGGAGATAAGGCTACATAGGTTATATATACACTATGCCTCTCACTAATTATGTAATTTTCTTTTTTGATTAATAACGTTGTGTCTGAGGACATTTGGTGAAATTAACATGGTATCAAAGCCATGGTAATGAGAGCTATGGTGGTGAGAAGGCCATGGTATTGGATCATTAAAAAAAAAAGACTCCAAAGCTGAAGCCTGGATTTATTTGTCAAACAAATGAATGCCCTCAAGGAGGTATTTCTTTTGTTATTTATCATTAGTAAAAGTATTTTCAATTCTGAAATATTGATTTAAAAAGAAAGGGTTCATTATTTTTGGTTGAGTCTAGATCTGCAATCCATTGAAAACCTACAAATTTCTTCCAAATATATTTTAGATCTTGAAGCAAATATGTGGATCTATTTTGAACTATTGTAAAATCTCAAATTTATTTTTAGATCTCAAAGGAAATGAGGTTTTAAATCTGAAATTTAAAAAGGCTCTTCATTGTAAAATTGCCCATATTCATGTAAACATTGGAAATTACTTTTTTGAGCCATAAAATTGCCAAAATTTTTTGGTTGTATCTTGATTAAAGTTGCTACAGAAGTTTGAAAAGGGATTTAAAAGAGTTTGTAGCATCATGCAGATTATTTGTATAAAGATTAAGACGACTTTTCGTCAAAACCCTTCAAAATGCAAGCATAATAACTGTTCATTGTAATTTTTGGAATCTCCACATGGGCTTCCAACAAGCCATAATGCAAACAATTGTGAACATATAGATGATATTTCTTTCATCTTGGAGGGATAATTCCTTTACATACGAAACTATGCCTTTGATATGATTTGGTGTGTTTTTAGGTATCATCATTTGAGATTATTGCTGTCAATTTGTATTGCCAATATTATTTAAAAAATCTACAAGATTTATGATAGGACAAAATCAGGATCCAATAGTCATTCATTTGAATTTCCCTCCGTGTAGTTTCATTTTGATCAACGTGTGTCCAAACCTATGCACGTATTTGCTTGGTTAAATAGCCCCCTTGAAAGAAGACTTGGGCTTCGACGCCACTGATTATGCCATCGTGATACACTTTGCCTTGTGAGTATATGAAAACATGTATAGATCACACAATGGATTCCAATTTGGATGCATCCTCTAGAAGAGTTGTGAGATTCAAAGGATCTATATGCTTGATTGACTAGACATTGTACCATTCCCAATACTTGTTAGAATACGATATTATGTTTGTTATTCAATGATGTTGTTTCTCTTTGTGTGATTTTGTCAAACACTTTGCATTCATAAGTTTTTAGGCTACAAGCTGATTGACAACTTTCAACAAACAATTTGCATGTGTTCTTACTAGAGGATATTTCATCAAACAGATAGCATGCAATCCAAGTACACATAGAATAGAAGATACAACATTGGCATTTTTACTATGGATGGTATCTGGAACACAACAATAATAGATCCCTAATGGTTGCTACAATAGTTGCAATACAACAGTAAACACTATAGAAATCAAGTCAAAACCCGAGATAATGCCATAATCTCCTCAATAGATAATGGTTCCTCCTCCAATTTGCATAAAAGATTTTGCCCAACCTCAATCCAACCTCCCAAATACTAAGAGGTAACCCCACGACCCTCTCTCTTGCCTCACAACCTGCAAATCCTCACGGCCCCTCCAATAAACCCTCATGGTGCTGCCACAAGGTGAATCGACCCCTCAATGAGCCTACACGACCCAACAAATGGAAGATGGTCAAGCCCTCTAGAAAACTCCACTAGGCCTCCCAAGTGCCAATGAACCCCCAAGAAGACTGTCACGGCCTCCTCACACCCTTACGACCTGCACAAGAGATGAATTAGCCCATAGAACCTCCTCCATTCCCTCCTAGTGCCACGACCTTGCAAGATGAGATCAACCTCCTCAAAAGAGTTCCATGAACCTCCTAAGCAGATCGATACACCTCCAAATTGAAGACAAACAACAATATGAAGCTCTAATGGAAATCCTGGATGGATTCCCCTCTTTGTCTAGCTAGGGTGGATATTGCACCACCTAAACCAAACTCAAGTGGAAGGGTTTTGTCAAATCCCAACGAAAACTTGGCTCTCAAGAGCACTCCAAACAAGAGATCAAATCATAATAATGAAAGTAGAGCACCACCCCTCCTCTTATTATTCCTCAATGCTCTCTAGAACTTTCCCCTTTTGACTAAATCCTCATGACCCTTATTCCCCTTTTAATTTCCACTTAAAGATTAAAAGTCACTTTTACTAATGTTTAAGTAACTAATACTCTAAAAGTTACTTTATTATCCTTTTACTTAATGTCACTTTAGAAACATAACATCTCTTAGCGAAGTGACATTAAATAAACCTCTTGACTCCCTTTTCTTCCCTAACTATAGCCTACGTGAGTCATATAGGCTACTAAGTCATCCTCCATCATGATCAATTGGAAGGGGACATTACAATCCTCTCTTCCTGATATTACTTGTCACCAAGCAAATCCAAACCGGGATGATGTAAGATTTTCTCTCCCTCCCAAGTGGCATCCTCTGCGGGTAAATCTTCCCATCTGACCAGGTACTCCCAAATCACTCTGCTCTGCAGCCTTCTCTATCGAAAATCAATAATCCTCTCTGGAGTCAAAACCAATTGCCCTTCCTCATTCAACGGAGGAAGATCTGCTGAAGTGGTGACCTGCTGTCCCAATGCCTTCTTGAGGCAAGATACATGGAAGACGTTGTGGATCCTGCTACCCTTAGGCAACTCCAACTCATGCGCCACCTCTCCAACTCTCCTAATTACCATGTATGGTCCATATAAGCAAGGATTTAGTTTCTCCGCACCACTCTTCTTTAGTGAGGACTATCTATATGGCTGCAACCTCAGAAAGACCAAGTCCCCAACCTCAAAGTTGCGCTCCACCCTGTGCTTGTCTGCATACATCTTATGCTGATTTTGGGCGACCTGTAAATTCTCCTTCAAGACTCTCAAGATGTCCTGACTCTCCTGTAACCAATCTTTGGCCTTAGGGGCCTTGCTCTCCCCAAATGCCAAATCCAAAATGTTGAAATAATGTAACTGCAAAGAGTATTCTTATTATTAGTTGATATATTATTCATTGGATCAATCCCCATTGTGGATTGATCTTGTCAGCTATTCTTATAGGACCAAATCCCCTTTTGCGGATTGGTCAAATGTTAATTATAATAGGCAGAATAAGAAGTCGGCCCCAACATATATTAAAGAGGCCCCATAATGTAATTAAGGTGGTTATAACCACCCAGTGGGAGAAGTCGGCCCTGCTAGTGAAGAGACACTTCACAAGTGTCAGTCTAATATAAATAAGGAGGTTAGCGCCTCACTTAGACACACAACTCACTTGCTCATTGAGAGACAAGTTTCGGATCTGCTGCTGGAGAAGGAGAGAGAGAGTGGCACATATCTGGGAGAGGACTTTTTGTATTAGTTTAAGAGATCTCTTGGCATTGTATTGGCTATCTATATTAAGGAAGTTTTGCTGGGTTTTCTTCCCCTAGAGGGTTTCCCAGGATAAATGTTGTGTCTCTTGTGATTGTGTATTTCTCAGTGATCTTGGATTATGCTATTGTTATCTAATGAAATGCAAACAACTATAATAATGGATTAAACATTAACATGGTATCAGAGCCAAGCTGAAGGAAACATCTTTCACAAGTGAAAAACATCACTGTTGCCGTACATGAAAATTAGGGCTTTTTGATGGTGAAGCTTTTCAGCGCCAAAACCATCTAGAAAAGTGTGCCCTCCCCTAAGGATCAGTTTGTCACTCTCAGCGCACCTTTTCAGTGGCTGGATCTCCTGGAAAGTGAAACCCTAGTTTCACAAAGTACCAGAAGTACCAGAAAACCAGTGTACTAGAAGTACTAGAGGTACCAGAAGCACCAATCTAGAAATCCGCAGATCAAATTTGGAGAGGCAAAAGTTGGATTTTCTCAGATCCAAACACACCAGGCTACTCGCCTCAGCCAAGCACACCTCCTGGTAAGTTCAGATTTTGATTTTGAGCACTTTCATTTTTTGGTCATTTTCCTAGCTCCAGGTAAAGATGTTTGCAAGTGTTAAGCTTGTTGACAAGCTAGAAGGAGTGGAAAACGTCCGTGCCTGGAAGTATAGGATTGGCCTCATTCTTGAAGAGAATGATCTAGCAAGATTCGTCAAAGAAGAAGTACTGGAACCCGCCAATGCTGCAGAAAAGGCAAAGTATCAAAATGACACAATAAGGGCCAAAAGAATCATTGCAGATTCAATCAAAGACCACCTGATTCCTTATGTGTCATCTAAGAAGACTCAGAAAGAAATGTTGGATGCCTTGACCAGACTATATGAAGGAAAGAGCATAAACCGGAAGATGAATCTAAGAACTCAACTGAAGAATACAAGGATGCAGAAAGGAGAAATGATTTAGGAATATTTCTCCAGAATCTCAAAATTCAAAGAACATCTATAAGCTATTGGAGATACCATAGACGAAAACAAACTCATAATGACGGCCCTAAATGGTCTCACAAGACCTTGGGATGCATTCATCCAAACGATATGTGCCAGAACAGAGAAACTAAAGTTTGATAGTCTATGGGAAGAATGCATCCAAGAAAAAACAAGAGTAGCAAATCGTGAAGTGTTACTAGCAAGAGATGATGATCAAGCCCTAACTATCACACCAAAGGAGGAGGAAGAAACCCTACTTCCAAAAGGAGACTCATAAAGAGCCTCAACAGTCAAACAAATTCAATCATAAAGAATCTCATCCAAGGAGATTTCGGAAGAAAGGACAACGAAAGGAAAGAGACTACTCATCTGTACAACGCTATCATTGTGACAAGATGGGACACATTGTGACGTTTTGTCCAGCCAGATGAGAAGAATACAAGAGAAAACATAAGAGGCTCCATGCCCATGTAGTCGAAAATGAAGAGCCACCCGCAAAGATGATAAGAGAGCAGATCAAAGACCATGTCTTGATCTCGGCCCTCTCAGGATCTGTAACACCCAGAGAGGACACTTGGCTCATTGATAGTGGTGCATCCAAGCACATGACGGGACAAAGAAACATTCTCTCTTGTATTTCAGAAAATAAGTTTTCTCAGAAAGTGACACTTGGAAATGATTACCAATATCCCATCAAGGGAGTGGGAGAATCAAATCATAAACTGAATTCAGGGAATTCACTAAAAATGAAGGATGTACTATATGTACCGGGCTTGAAGAAGAACCTACTCTCCATTTCATCTTTAGAAAAGAAAGGCTTCAGAGTTGCCTTTATAGATGGAGAAGTTCTTATGTGGGCTAAAGAAGAAACCTTAAATGAAGCAATCATCATTGGAAATGAAGAAAATGGCTTGTATAAACTAAAGGGTCACTCAGAGGCTGCC
>ML835585.1:21520-41616 GCA_009831015.1 Picea engelmannii | reverse complement strand
CCAGGATAAATGCTGTGTCTCTTGTGATTGTGTATTTCTCAGTGATCTTGGATTATGCTATTGTTATCTAATGAAATGCAAACAACTATAATAATGGCTTAAACATTAACACAAAAATGCTGGAGCATCGTAACCATACAATGCTCTGAATAGGCTCATCTCGATAGACATGTGATAAGTGGTGTTATAACAATGCTCCCCAAGATGCAACCACTTTATCCAAGCTCTTTGTTGTCCTGACACATAGTTCCACAGATATCCCTCAATCCACTTGTTCTCTATCTCCGCCTACCCATCTGTCTGAGGGTGATCACTGGTACTATGTGTCAACTTTGTCCTTGATAACCTAGACAACTCCTGCTAGAATGTGCCGAGAAATTTGTTGTCTCGGTCACTAACTATGTATTTCGGAAGAGCACGGAGTCTGTGTTATTGCACAAACTGTAGGTCGGGAAAAGCCCGACCCAATCCACTAGATGGATATAACTGTGGGAGAGTCTACCCACTGTCACCTTAGATAAACCTACCCCTCGCTTTAGTGAAGGAGAAATTCTACACAAGGGGGGAATACTGGGTGACCCTAGGTGGGGAATGAGATGGAAAGTGAGGTTATGGAAGTGATACCCCTATAGGTCAAACTATTAAGTGGAAATTGGATTGGAAACAAGTCTTAGTGATGGTTAATGGTTTCCAAGTTCCAAGTGCTTGAGTACCCGTGGAAGATTGTTGTACCCACTCGAGACACAAGAAGATACAAGTATACAAGCTCAAATATTAAGTGGAAAAGCAAGTTAATATTGCTGTCTCAAACTACAACAGTAAACAAGAGTATATATCAACAAAAAATAAAACTAATTACTGTAGATTCAACCACTCAAAGCATCAGAGATTTATTGAGAGATGAAGTACAAAACATGCAGATTAATTCCCAATACTTTAGCACAAACTTTAGTGGTAATAGAGGATTCTTGTGTGATGTTATTGCAGAGATATTATAATAGCCTTATCATTGTAGAAAAAGATTTCTACAGTAGAAAATTCCAACCACCAAAAATTACAAGTAAACCACTCAAAAGATGCTAAATGACAAGTAGATTATTATGACAACTTTCTAGCAAATTTCGACTGTTGAAAAGAGAGAAAAAGTAAAGTTTGAGAGCAATTTGCTGCAACCCTAATGGGTTTTACTTTAATTTTATAACAACAATAAGATGTCCTTGTATAAAGAGAAATCCCTAGTGGCTCAAGCAAGTTAATAGAGCATAGAATTAATTCCACTTCAAACAATTTGAAAATCTTGTAAAATCACGTTACCCAATGCAAGCAATTTTATTTCTTCAATGTAAAAATCAGATTAGTTCCTTTTAAAATATGGGTAAATGGAATCTTGGATATAAGATTTCGATCTACAATATTCCTAGGGTTGTAAACCCTTTTACTCCCTAGGGAAAACAAATCAAACTTAGGTAACGTTTGAGGCTTACTCTCTTGCTTTGTTGTGGAATTTACAAATCACCCTGTTAAGGCAACGTTTTGGCACTTGGAGCAAGTCGTTGAGCTTGGAGGTGAAACATTGGGCCTCCAAAGGCCTCCCTCTCATGTGCTAGGGTCTCCTCCATCAAGCCAAGTCCTCTCTCCATCAAAAGGTTCCAAGTGTCAAGTCAACCACACCACCACTCCAAACCCTAGCCCTAGGGTGACGCCAAGCCCTCCAAATGTGACGTTTTGACCTCCAAAAACAAAATGTTGGGATTGTAGGGGCTAGGTGAGGTCATCCAAAGTGTCTCTCAAGCCTCCAAAGGTTGTCATCATCATCTGGTGTGCAGGACATGATATCCACCCTGTGGGCTTTATGCCCCAAGGAATCCCAAGCTAGGCTTGTTCCTCCAAAATTGTCCACCAAGCAAGGTCCTACAAAGAAAATGAATACAACCCCCAAGGATCTGAAGTCAAATGTATCATGATAAGTAAATTAAATCAATAAAAGAGTCACCTAAGCATGTGCATCAAAAACCACCTCATCAAATTAAACAAGTGCTCAAAGACCCTATGCAATTTGCCAAGTTTAGGTATGAGAAGGTTGACAAAGTGACCTATTCGGTGAATTATCCCCTATGTCAAGGAGTGTTTCCTAGGTGGATCCCTTCTAAGCCAAGTGGATAAGATGAAGTGGATGGGGACAAGATTTTTGGGCATGGGGTTCATGACATACAAGAGATCGTAGTGTCTCATTTATGGGTGCCTTTTTAGAGGGTGTGCTACACCTTCGTTTTCAATGCATCATTTTTCCAAGCCCACTTATTGCCTTTTGTTTTTTAAGATGTTTCTAGGTTGAAACCAAGGAAAAAATTGCCCACCTTGACTCTACCCTAGTCACATTATGCTTCCCCATGTTGAAGACAATGTGTGGGACTTTTACCTAAGCATGAAAAACATTTCCCACACATGCTCTACCTTGGTTGGCATTTTTGCATTGTTATTTTTCATGTGTCCATCGGTTTCTTATGAGAGACATTTTCATTGTCCTCGGGATCCCTGGGAGAGAAACTATAAGGTTTATGATTGGATTTTATCTTTTTCCAGCTACAAACCTCCGGGCCTTCAACCCCTTCTTCCCATGAAATTAGGGACAATCCCTTCTTGGGTCAGTACACCTGAAAATCCTAAAAGATGAGGAGGCGAGGGGATGAAGCGTGGAAAGTAGTAAGTATGATCGGGAATGGCACGATGACTTGTCAAGGGGACCTCTCAGTAGCAAACCCATCCCCGAGGGTGACCACTTACTAGGGCGCAATGTCAACCACCACAGTGAAACATGGAAAAAGAGCATAACTTCCAAGCATACGTTACATAATCAAAAACAAATTTTAAATGCAAGAGACTCAAATGCCTCAAATATTGAAATGACACTCACCAAAATACTTGGCTTGTACCTCATGGAGAAAGATCCAATGTCTTTCAGAAGCAAGTTGGTGTGGCAGATACCATCGTGATGAATCTAAGATCCGTGGTGGTGAGGCAGACCTCTTTCTGTGCAAGTGGATGTTGTCTACCATTTGTCTCTCAGTACTCCATGTATGCAACCTGAGGGCCTCGAGACATCATCTCCTTAGTTATCCCTAGGAAATGGGGATAACAGTGTGAACACCTCTCGGAAGAATATATTTTCCACCTGAGATGTGCTATACTATGAAGGAATGGAAAAGAAGTGCACATACTTGGTCAACCTTTCCACCACTATGTAGATACAGTCCCTGCCCTGTATCTTTGGAAACCCTGTAATGAAATCCATGGAAATGGTCTCCCACTTTTGCTATGGAATAGGTAACGACTGAAGCAAACTTGCAGGATGTGTAAGCTCCAACTTGTTCTGCTGACAATTCAAGCACTCTCTCACATACTGTAGTACATCCTCCTTGAGAACCTTCCAAGATAATCTCTCCTTGAATTTCTTGTAAGTCTTCAGATACCCCGGATGCCCTGCTAGTGGTGCCCCATGTACTACTCTTAGAATCTTGTCCTTGAGTGTGGAATCAGGAACAAGGTAGATCCTATCCTTGTAGTAGATGATGTCATCCACTACTCTGTACTTGTCATCCTAAATGGTGCCCTCCATAAGCTCACTAACAAATGTATTCTTGGAGTACTCCATCAACATAATGGATATCCAGTTTACTGAGATCTTAGACATGGATAAGTTTGCAGGTCTTTTGGAAAGGGCGTCAACAACCACATTCTTCTTTCCCTTCACATACTCAATGTTGAAGTCATACGCCTGCACCTTACTTACCCATTTTTGTTGTCTCTTGCTCAAGTCCTTTTGCTTCAAGAAATACCTTACGCTGTTGTGGTCAGTGCTCACCACAAAGCGTCCGCCAACCTGGTACTATCTAAACTTGGCTAATGCATGCATGATGGATAACATCTCCTTATCATAAATGGGATAGAGCCTCTATGGTTCCCTCAGTTTACTGCTCTCTAAAGCTATGGGATGTCTATTCTGCATCAACACCACTCCTACCCCCTCTTCGAATGCATCGCACTCCAATACAAATGGCTGAGATAAATCTGGAAGCGCTAACATTGGCCAAGTACTCATCACCTTCTTCATCTTGTCAAATGTTGCATGTGCTTCCTCTGGCCATCTGAATGCACTCTTCTTGGTGAGATCCGTCAATGACGCACCAAGTTGTGAAAATCCTTTCACAAAGTGCCTGTAGTAGCTACACAACCTGAAGAACCCCTGCAACTATGTAATTGATCTGGGTGTGGACCAATCTAAGATTGTCTGTATCTTCTCTTGGTGCACCTGTACTCCCTTAACACCAATCACATGTCCCATATAGAGAATATCTATCATCCTAAACTCGCACTTTGCCTCCTTAGCAAATAATGACTTCTCCTCCATGATGTTGAGAATCTCATCAACATGCCTCAGATGCTCCTCCCAAGTCATGTTATAGATCACTAGATCATCGAAGAACACTAGTAATAAATTCCTCAACTACTTATTGAAGATATGGTTCATACAGGACTGGAAGGTAGTTGGTACATTAGTCAACCCGAAGGGCATGACTAGAAACTCATAGTCCTTGTAGTGACATCTAAATGTTGTTTTGTGGATGTCCTCCTCTCTGTCTTGGATCCGATGGCAATCCGATTGAAGATCAATCTTCGAGAAGTACACTGCCCCATGCAACTCATCTATCAACTCATCGATCTTGGGTATCGGGTACCTGTTCTTGATTGTCTTCTTGTTCAATGCCTTGTAGTCAATGCACATCCTCATCGTGCCATCCTTCTTCTTCACCAGTATCACTGAAGAAGCGAAGGGACTAGAACTAGGCTTGATGTGCTCACCTCCAACAACTCCTGTATGGTCTTCTCTATCTGATCCGAAAGGATCCAGAGAGGCCTAAGAATGACTCAGAGTCCTCAGAAGTACCTCAAGAAGCTCAGAATGGCCTTAACAGATGGAGAAAGGGAAAAAAATCAAAGTCCTCAAAACTTAGCAAAATTGGCATCATCGCGAAGAGCACGTCACAAGCTTTCCAACGACATAAATGGTTCTATTATCGTGCAGTTTGTACTTGGATGTAAAGGAAAGGAAAATGAAGACAAATTGACGTAACTGGAGACTATCCTATCACTGTCACCTCAATAGGATGTCCCTTTCTATCTAGGGTGGTAGGCCCAAGGGAGACGTCCCCAGTGACTTGGGGTTTTGAGAAGGCAAAGGTTTAAGGCCAAGTAAAAGTTTCCCTCTCACAAGTCACCACTGATCAGAAAGTTCAACTAAACAACCAATAAAGATAATAACAACCAAAAATGTACCTGCTCGGAACAAAGCAACATAAAACTATATTTGTAAGGATACTTGCTGGTTAGTACTTCATATAATCAGAGACTTTCTTGATAAAAGGAATTGACTAATACATTGATGAAGCAAACAAAGATGTATAGCAATGATAATTATAATACATTACTTCACAATAAATGCTTTAAAGAAGCTTCAAAATGAACAAGAATGATTTATCATCAATGTCACAATACCAACATTCATTAGAATCAAAGACTACTATGCATTAACCAATCTTTCAATTGCTTAAAGAAGCTTTAATTGCTGCAAAGTATGACTATAAATCAAAAGGATGATAACAACAATAGGGTTAGCAAGTCAATCTAATATAGGGTTAGAAGGTATTAGTAGTTGTTTAAAGATTTTGAAGGTTGTGATCAAAGCACTCAAGCAAGAAGTCTAAGACTAGTGCATTCATAGGGAAAATGGAGCCAAAAGTAGTAGAAAGAGTTGAAGGAACAATATGATAGTAGTAGGGCCAAAGACAAGAGGAATTTGATGGTGAAGTGTTGGTAAGCCAAGGCTTCAACCATCAACCCTAGGGGAAAACGGTTTACTAAGGTGTAGGTAACCCTAGGCCTTAGCACGTTTTCCTCCTTCTTTAGCTCAATAACAAAGTAAAAAATGGCTGTGATGAAGAAAAAATGGTAGGGTGTTGCAATGGCAAGGCCCTAGCAATGTCTTCAACAGAGAAAATGGATCCTTGGCATAATCTAGTAGGTAAATGGAAATTAAAACAAGGACACCAACATGTGCTTATTTCCTAGGGTTTATTCCATCAATTTAATTAAGAAGATGCAAGTAAAACACTATAACCATTCAAGTAAGGGAGGGATTGTAGAAATTTACTTACATCCACCAAGCATTCATTAAGCCAAACCCTAGTTATAAACCATCAACCAAGAAAAATGCCAAATATCACCAAAAAGAAGCCTCCTTCAACAAGTGTGCCACAATTTCAGCCAAAACCCTAATGAGGGCCGCAAATTTCAGACCTCACCAAGTGGTGAGTGAAATATGATGAGAAAAAGAGAGTTTTAGCTCTCTATTTATACAATAGCAATGACCTTAATTTAATTTTAGATCACAAAAGCCCGATAAGGCCAAATTTACATAAAAATATTGTTTTACATTAAATGTCATAATTAAAACCCTAATCAAGCATAAAAGGTGATGTCATGCCCTTTTAGGGTGATGTTAGGCCCCTTTAGGGAAACGTTGGCCTCTTGGAGCAAAATGTTAGGCCTCCTTGGGCCTCCGGAACCTGCCACATGTGCCACTTGACACATAACTGCCTCCCAAAACCTCCATAAGCACTAGATGACGTCATAAGGTGTCATGGGTGACGTTATGGGCCTTCCAAGGCCTACTTCCTGGTGGAAAGGGAACAACCCCCCTAGGTAAGGGTCTGCCAAGCTGCCTCTGGTGGAACGTCCTCCTCCTCTCCGGTGCAAACTCTCTGATCTGTTGCTGCTCCCTGCTGGGGTCTCAACATCCATCTGATGGGATTTCAAGCCCATGGAGGTCCAAAATAATCATCTACCCATGTGTACCTATCCATAAGGGTACTTGTCCATCGAGTATGGCCCTGCACATCCATAGATATGCCCTCCATGGGCTCATAAGTCACATGGATCATAGCAATGTCAATCACATCTAATCATCAACTTTATTAAACATGTGCATAAAACCCCTTTTCCCCAGACAAGTGATCAAAGACATTATACTAATCTACAAGCCAAGTTTGGAGGAAATGCTAGGATGTCCTATTAGGCTAATGCTCACTGGATGTGGGGTGTTTCCGAGAGAGATCAAATCCAAGCCATGTGAGTGGATGAAGTGGATAAGGGATGTTTGGGAAAGGGGTGCAATGATAGCAGAGAAATGTATGTCTTACCTATGGGTGCCTCTGTAGAGGGTGAGCTGCACCTGTCATGGATGCAATTTTTTCCAAGCCCATTCATGCCTTTTATCTTTATTTTTATTGATTTTTCTTCAAGAAGCTAGTTAAGGGACACTGCCCTGGCATGGTGACCAGTGGTGGAAATGTTACCCACAAGCATTTCACAGAAATGGGAAGGCTGGCTCGTGATGAGACCTCATTTCTCTTGGCTATGCCACCAAGAGCCACTACCCTAGCATGGTGACCAACTATTGATAGTGTGATACCGCTACATGCCCATGGACCTAATAGGCTGGTTCGTGATGAGACCCCCTATCCTTTAACTAGGTATTGTTTTATCATTTTATCTGTCCCTCTGTTTCTTGCCGAGAAGCCTTTTACTGCTTTCTCTAGGATCCCTGGGCGAAACATCTCAAGGTTTCATTCTTTAGCTTCTATCTTTTGCCAGATGCTTTTACCCTTTGGGCCTTTAGCCCCTTCTTCCCACAAGGTAAGGTACAACCTTTAAATATTTGGCCAACACAATGCTCGGACCAGTGTAATTGGATGGATGAGCGGTAGAAATATGGAAAGTGGTAAGTATGGTGGGATTGGACGATGGATTCTCATGAATCCCCCCAGTGGAAACTCAAAACCTATGGGCAAAAGCTTACTAAGAAATCCTGTCATTCCCCCAGATATGGTCAAGTGGATAGGTATAAGATCCAAGAACCCATTAGAAACAAAAATAATTGAATGCACATATTCAAAGATTTTGAGGATCAGAGTGACACATACCATGATAACTAGACTCATTACCTCATGGAGCAAGACCCACTTCTTCTATAGGACCAGGCCGAGGTGATGGATGTTGCTGTTGCTGACAAAGTGGAGGCACTGAAGAAAGAAAAGATGGGCCCTCCAGGGCCATGCTCAAGTCGATCTAGCTTTCGATACTCCATGTCTAGGACCTGTGGGCCTTGAGACATAATCTCCTTAATTATCCCTAAACTGGGGGATAACATCTGGCTCCAACTCGGGGACATTTGCTCACCGTAGAGCGCATGAGAACCTCAACATCTCTTGGCATAATCTGTAACTTGCTTGATGTCAACATAAATCTATTAGCAATCATTCGAGGCAGTGATATCACCCCTGGCTCATATATCAATAAAAATGAAAGAAAACATATATAAAAGTGTGAATACAAACTATTCTATCATGCAATGCAAATGGTATATACAATGAATGCAAATTCCTACTTACCTGTACTTACCTGTTGGCTGGATGTTAGGTGTAGTCAAATGACTAGTGAAACCATCCTAGCAATGTCTCACAATACTTGCCTTTGTGCTTCATCATAAACCAAAACAATGATAAGTTAAGCACAAAAATAACATGGGTTAGAGAATGTATCGTATCGTCAGAAATCTTAAAGTATAACTCATGGAGGTAGGTGGGAGGGATAAAATCATGCCAAGTCACTCTCTGAGGAAAGTGCTCAATCCACTTCAGGAAGGGATCACAAAAATTCAAAGGTTCAAAAAAATGACTCATAAGGTCTGAAAGCTGGCTACCTAGGACATCCTCACAATATGAAACCCTGGAAGGGATTGACAAGGATCTAGAAGATGATCGACAAACTCTCAAGGGAAGGTTGAACGACTGAGATGACATACATTTTCTTGAGGTATTCAACCTACCCTTGAAATCTAGGGCTTGCCTCAGAGGAAAATCAATACGAAAGACAAATTTCCTAACTACACCTTTAATGACACAACAAAGTAAAGTAATCAAAGGTGGCTGGAGAAATTTTTCACAAGGATCCTTCTCTAGGAGAATGATGTCCTTACTCCTATCAAGATCTGAGCACAACGGTGGTTGATAATATTCTTCATTGAATAAATCCAAGTGCTCAGAGTATTATTCATCAAAGTCCTCAAGGTATGCTCGAAAAATGTCAGGAAAATATGGGACTAGGTCAAGCTTGGGTGTTTGGAAAGTATCGGTAATTATATCATCTCCTTGTTGCCACTAGTCAAAGTCAAAAGTAACCTGTCGTGGTTACTATGAAGGCAACACTTGGAAATGACTCTCAATGTCGTAAATGGGGTCCGTATCATAACTAGCTACATCCCATTTACGCCTTCCAACATGTATGAAGTCATAAATATCAACCATGTCACTATCTGTATCATAACATGAAGAATTCAAAACATTCAAGGGCTCATCCATCTCTTCCTCATTTCCCAAATCATAAAGCAAGGTAGTATCAAGATCCTGAAAAGGAAAGTGACTAACCTCATTCTCTTCTTCTTGTGTAGGGGAAAAGGCTCGTGGATGGCTTCATCAGAGGGAGGAGGGCATGTCAATACTTCATCATCTTGTTCAGGTTCCATCTCCTCAACCGTGTCTTCAACAGTCCTTTGCTATTACCTATGTGGTTGGAAAGCTTCATCAAGATCTTTTCCCTTAGGATTTTGTTGGTTGATGGTTTTTTCCCCTTCTTCTTGGAAATCAACAATAAAGGTTTAAAGGGAGACTAAACTTTCCACACTAAGACTGCCTGAGGTAAAGAGGTGTCCCACCTCGGACAAGGAGATATTTCGCTTGATTCTTGCAACCATGCTATGAGCTTCATTGAGCGTCCTTGGGGCCCTTTGACTAAGGGGAAAACCTAGATGCACTAAAAGTGCATTGGTATAGAGATGGACAATGTACTTGTCTTCAAGATGATGGCTTTCAGGAATTTGATACAGTATGTCCTCAAACCTATCCTGGAAGTCTCTGATAGTTTCATCCTCAGTTTTATTTATATACTCTAGTCTTTTTAGTAGTACTGAGATGTCTTCCAACTGAATACCCCATCTTCTGAGAAAGGTTTCTTCAAATTTTTCCATAGTTGTGATGCTGGCATCAAGGAGGTTGTCATACCACTCCCTAGCGTTGCAATAAATACTGGCAGAGAAAAGTTTCATGACCAAATCTTCAGCATCATCACCGATAGTGTGGGATAGAAAGAAATCCCAGAAGTTACTCATGTGATAGTCGACTCTCTCCCTATCACCACCAATGAATCTAGGGAGAAAAGTTTTGTATTCAAGGGGCATTTGTTGAGGGTATCCCATGATCTTACTCATTTCTAAAGGCTTGAAGTTTCCTGGATCCCATTGAGAAGTCATAGTTGGCTTCGTCATCAGTGGAGTCGCCAGATAATTTTCTTGAAATTATCAAAGAAATAAGGGAATCATCCCTAGTGGAGTTGCCAGGTAAGCTTGTAAGATAAATATTCTCGAGGAAAGGCTTACCAAAAATTGTCGTATTTGAGGAGAATTGACTCAGTGTTCCCCGACAGCGGCACCAAAATGTTATCGTGCATTTTGTACTTGGATGTAAAGGAAAGGCAAATGAAGACAAACTAACGTAACAAGAGACTATCCTATAACTGTCAACTCAATAGGATGTCCCTTTCTATCTAGGGTTGTAGGTCCAGGGGAGACGTCCCTAGTGACCTGGGGTTTTGAAAAGGCAAAGGTTTAAGGCCAAGTAAAAGTTTCCCTCTCACAAGTCACCACCGATCAGAAAGTCTGGCTAAACAACCAATAAAGATAATAACAACCAGAAATGTACCTGCCCGAAACAAAGCAACATAAAACTATATTTGCAAGGATACTTGGTTGTTAGTACTTCATATAATCAGAGACTTTCTTGATAAAAGGAATTGACTAATACATTGATGAAGCAAACAAAGATGTATAGTAGTGATAATTATAATACATTACTTCACAATAAATGCTTTAAAGAAGCTTCAAAATGAAGAAGAATGGTTTATCATCAGTGTCACAATACCAACATTCATTAGAAGCAAAGACTACTATGCGTTAAACAATCTTTCAATTTCTTAAAGAAGCTTTAATTGCTGCAAAGTATGACTATAACTCAAAAGGATGATAGCAACAATAGGGTTAGCAGGTCAATATAAGCTAGGGTTAGAAGGTATTAGTAGTTGTTCAAATATTTTGAAGGTTGTGATCAAAGCACTCAAGAAAGAAGTCTAAGAGTGACACATACCATGATACCCAGACTCATTACCTCATGGAGAAAGACCCATTTCTGCTACAGGACCAGCGAGGTGATGGATGCTGCTGCTGCTGACAAAGTGGAGGGGCTGAAGAAAGAAAAGATGGGCCCTCCAGATCCATGCTCAAGTCAATCTAGCTCTCGGTACTCCATGTCTAGGACCTGTGGGCCTCGAGACATAATCTCCTTAGTTATCTCTAAACTGGGGGATAACAGGTTCGTCAAACAGAGTTACAGATCGAAATATATTCACGGTCAAAGTTTTGGTCAACCTAGCCCAGTCAACAGGGATGAGTCAACATTCGTATTGCCGACGTCAACATCAATACGTATGATGTCATCTTTCATATAGAGTACGTGGATCAATTAGAGAGCGACATGTGTCATGATGATGTCAGCATGCTGATGTGGCAACACCAAAAGCTGCCATGTGTCACTCATTTTTGACATTTTCAGGTCGACATATGGACCAATGAGAAAGTGCCACGTGGCATTTCGTACAATACATGGAAAGCTAACATAACATGAAAGTGACATGGCAGGATGATTGTGAAAATGGATTATGTGGACCAATGAATGGCCGCCACGTGGCCCATTCATGGGATGCCACGTGGCAACATGAAAATGCCCAATGAGGGCTAGAAATCAAAAATTCAAATTTTAAAAGGGGATTGGTCGACGACCAAACCCTAGTCCACCAAATCTGGTAGTGTTCCACCATATCTGACGAGGCCGCCATATTGTAGTAACAGTTCTGCCAAATACAAACGCCGATCCACCAAATCTGAACCGATCCGCCAAGTTTAGCGCCAACATTTAAACGGTTGTAACATTATAACCAAAAGGGGGAGGCCCACGGGTTTGACCCTGGAACCTCCCCAACCACAAGATTTTATTATACATTCGCCAACCACTAGGCCAACGACCTTCATTCCTAAACTCCACCCAGTTTTTATTTAAAAAATAATTTTGCCAATGCACGAGAGGAGGCGTGAGAAAGTACGTCCAGGCACATAAATTGATGTAGGAGTACATACATTTATTACAGGTTGTAGGCACAAAAATCGAGACACAATTTCTCATGGACCTGGGAGTGCTAGAGCCAGATTGAATCGTGGAGACAATCATTTTTGGGTAATTTGACACCACAAATTCATTGGTGTTGTCTGTTTTCTGATCTGATCAAATATTTTGCAGCTTAATTCCATAATGAGGTATACTTATGTATTTTTCCAAATTCTTTTGCCGAGTTAATAAAAAGGCCTACCCATTTGAGAGAAAGACCCGGAGACGTAGTCGGCCAGGGACGAACTCAGTTATCAAGTTTTTTGTGTTCATATTGATTCTTATGTCTCTTTCTTATTGATATTTCCTTCTTTATAGTGCACTTTAATTTATGTTCATTTAATACAATTCTTTAATAAGTCATATCAATGAAAAGATCCAGGATCATGTTGGTTTCTGAGAAGTCATCTTTGACTTGAATTGTTGAGTATGAATGCTTACTAGGGCTAAGCATAAACAGGGTGAAGGAACACTTAAGACTTTCAACCTAGATATTGGCCGTGCATTCCGAAGGAAGAAAATGGATGAAGAGGACAAGCGTGATGAACATGAGAAAAACTTCCATATGGTCTTCTATCGCATGTTAGATATGGTCAAGCGAATGTATGGAGATTACAAAAAGAGGATGGCAAAGAAAGGGAAGAAAAAGGAAGCACCAGTAGATGAAAATGCTTTAGTGAATCAAGGGGCTGGAGGAGACCCTCCTTAGCCTCCATCTTCACCATCGATTTCTAGATCTTCTTCCTTTGATCATTCTCATGATTCTCATCATTCAAATGCTAATCATAAAGCCTCTTTTAAGAAACCATTATTAAAGCTTGATGTGAAATTTTCTTTACCTATGTTTAATGGAGATGTTAATCTTGAAAAGATAGATAATTGGATCCGACAGGTTGAAGTATATTGTCGTGTACAACAAATTATGAAGAGGAAGTGAAATTGCAATTAGCTTCTCTTCGGTTGGAAGGCACTGCTCTAGTATGGTGGGAGAGCAAGTTTCATGACATAAGTAAGTGTTGTAATATTCTTTCCTCATGGTCGGAATTTAAATCAACAATAAGGAATCAATTTTATCCATTGGGTTATTTACATAAAGTAATGATGGAATGGAAAACTTTAAGACAAAGTAAAGGTCAAACAGTACAAAGTTTCACAAAGGAATTTAGGAAGAAAACACTTGCACTAAACATTCCTTTAGATTCCTTGCAATAAACATTCCTTTAGGAAGAAAACTATTGCTATAGTGAAACTAGATCTTGGTTTCGATTAAGGAGATGATGAAAATATCACTGCAGTTGGAGTACAAGGTAAAGATTCCCTTCATGCTAGTTCAAGTTCCGCTAATGAATCTCATGATGATGAAAGAAAGAGGAATGAATTATTTCACATAAGGGTTTTATCTAAGCATATTAAGATTGATACTTTGTTTGATCCGGGTTCCCAAGTTAACTTAATATCCGAGACACTTGTCAAAAAAATGGGCCTTGAAACAAAACTACATCTAAATCCTTATCCTCTTGGTTGGGTATGTGACAAATCAAAACTTAATGTCACCAAGCAGTTTAGGGTTAGATTTGATATTGTTTCAAAGTTGGTTGATGAAGTTGATTTGGATGTTGTTTCACTTGATATATGTGGCATAGTGTTAGGGAGTCCATATCTTTATGATAGAAAAGCAGTCTTCTTTCGTCATGAGAAAAAATATCACCTCACTAAAGGAGGAGTGGAATACATTGTTAGAGCCCACAACATGAAGGTTAACACAACAATTGTTAGTGCAGAATAGATGAAAAGACTCATAAACACTAATAAGAGATATGTACTTATGGTTGTAAGAGAAAAATATGTTGGAACATCTGACGCCTTCCAAGGATGTGTTCCTTCCCATACGAAAGAATTAATTGATATTGTTTCTAATTATGATGAGATCTTTCAGGAACCATATGGATTACCTCCTAAGAGGGGAATCCAACATGAAATGCATCGTCAACATGATTCTCCCCTTCCTAATGTGGGCATGTACAGGATGCTAGTTATAGATATGAAAAATATCAAGAAACATGTACAAGACTTGTTGGATCGAGGGGTCATCAGGCCCAACTCATCTCCTTGCGGTTCTTCGATTGTGATGGTGCCAAAGAAGGATGGTACATGGCAAATGTGTGTTGATTATTGATCCTTAAACAAAATCACAATGAAAAATCGATACCCTCTTCCTCGTATAGATGATTTACTTGATAAATTAAATAATGTTGTTTATTTCACTAAGTTGGATTTGCACAGTGGTTACCATCAGATCAGGGTTGCAGAATATGATGCATGGAAAACTTCCTTTAAAACCAAATAGGGTCTATTTGAGTGGTTAGTTATGCCGTTTGAGATTTGTAATGCCCCATCGACCTTCATGCATGTAATGGATGATGTATTCAAGCCATTCTTAGATGTCTTTGTAATTGTGTATTTATATGACATTCTTATATTTAGTGGGACTTGGGATGAACATGTACGACATGTAAAGCAAGTATTGGATACTTTGCAAAGCGAAAATTTGTATGTAAAATTGTCCAAATGTGAGTTTGACAAGACTGCATTGGTGTACTTAGGTCACATTGTAGGAGGAGGACAATTGAAAATTGATCCTTTCAAAATTGATGTAATTGTAAATTGGCCTGAGCCCACAAATGTAACCGAAGTATGAAGCTTCTTGGGTGCAGTCTAGTACTGGAGGAGATTCATCGCAAACTTCTCATTTATTGCAGCTCCTTTGCATGCCTTGACCAGTGTGAAGAACACTTTTTAGTGGGGAGGAAAGCAACAAAAGGCCTTCAACACCTTGAAGGAAAAGATCAATACAACACCGGTATTAATATTGCCTAACCTTCAACAACCATTTGAGATCAAGACTGATGCTAGTAGCTACGCCATGGGTGCAATATTGATGCAATATCATAAGCCTATATGTTACCACTCTGAAACTTTTAACCAAGCTGTTGTTAACTATCCTACATATGATGAAGAGTTGTATGCATTAGTTTAAAGTGTGAAAAAATGGAAGCATTACTTGTTAGGGAAGGAAACAATCATACATACAAATCACTAGCCCTTACAGTATCTCCAAGCACAAACCAAGCTACAACAATCTCGACATTACAGGTGGATGGGTTTTCTTCAAAAGTTCCATTTGGTAATCAAGTATGAAGAGGGTACAAGTAACAAAGTAGCTGATAAGAGTGAACGAGTCCATGTAATACGAGAAGATCACACTTCTCTTGTGTATGGGAATTTTGGGTAGGAAAAACCATGGCTCATCTGTAAAGGTTTTGTTACTGGCATCAGATGAAAGCAATTGTAACCAAGTATGTAAAGGGGTGTGTGACGTGCTCTACTTGTAAGCCCACTAATAGAAAATTGGGGCTGTAATCACAACATCCTGTTCTGTCTCATCCATGGGAAAGTATTTACATGGACTTTGTAGGGGGTTTACCAATGTCGAAAAGGGGTCATGACTACTTGTATGTAGTAGTGGATAGGTTTAACAAGATGCGTATCTTTATGCCATGTAAAAAGCAGGTCACCATTGAGCAGACTGCTAATCTTTTCTTTCAGTATGTTTGGGTCCACTTTCGGTTGCCCACATCCATTATATCGGATCAAGATACTTGATTCCTTGGAGAGTTTTGGACAAATTTGTGGAGAATGATGGACACCAAGCTGAAGAGGAGTACAACTTTCCATCCACAGATCGACGGTTAGACAAAGGTTTTTAACCAAACAATGGTACATTTTCTTTGAGGCTACTGCAACAAGCATCCCAAGTTGTGGGATGACCATATACCCTATATTCAACATGCTTACAATCTAGCCTTACATTCTTCCACTTAGTGTTCTCCATTTGAAACATGTTTTGGATACTTGACTAAGATACCTTTGGACTTGATGTATGGGAAAGATGTAGATTCAAATGAAGAAAGAAATGAATACATGGCCCACAAGTTCATTCAAAGGATCCAACAAGTGCACCAAGCAATTAGGGAGAAGTTGGAGAAAATTCAAGCACAGTATAAGGATCGATATGATAAGCATAGGGTTGATCATTAGTTCCAGGTCGACGACCAAGTATGGCTTCACAACAACAAGGAGCGGTTGAAGGGTGAAGGCAAGAAACTCAAGCCTATCCGATATGGATCCTTCACCATTTTGGAGAAAACCGACACCAATGATTTTCGTTTAAATCTTCCACCTTATATGAATATTTACTCAGTTGTAAACGTAGAAAAATTGAAACTTTTTGAGCCTCCGATGGTCATGGATCAAGGTGAGGAAGTTTCACTACCTTTAGTTGATGAGTTTGCTCCTGAGTAATTGGATGAGCTGAAGGAAGATATCATCCTGGACAGGAGAACAAAGACTTCACGCAGGGGTGATGTCAATTATCTTAGAGTGGGATTAAAGGGCACACATCCAAGCAAGGCAAAGTGAATTGAGAAAGACAAAGTGAGGGAATTCTTCCCTCAATTACCTGTTGATTTATAAAGGATTTTGGTAGTCCAAAATATCTCAGTGGGAAGGCATGATCCGAAAGGATCTGGAGAGGCCTAGGAATGAATTAGAGTCCTTAGAAGTACCCCGGGAAGCTCAGAATGGCCTCAACAGATGGAGAAAGGGAAAAAATTCAAAGTCCTCAAAACTCACCAAAATTGGCATCATTGCGAAGAGCGCATCACAAGATTTCAAACAACGTAAATGGTTCGTCAAATGGAGTTACAAATCGAAAGATATTCACGGTCAAATATTTGGTCAACCTAGCCCAGTCAACATGGATGAGTCAACATCCGTACTTCTAACGTCAACACCAGTACAAATGATGTCAGCATTCGTACATGGTATGTGGATGAATCAGAGAGCGACAAGTGTCATGATGACATCAAGATGCTGACATGGCAACACCAGAGGCTACCACGTGTCACTCATTTTTGACATTTTCAGGTCGACATATGGAACAATGAGAAAGTGCCACATGGCAGTCCATACAACCACGTGGCATTCCGTACAAAACGTGGCAACCTGACATGGTAGGTAAGTGACGTGGCAGGATGACCATGCAAATGGATTACATGGACCAATGAATGGCTTCCACATGGTGCTATCATGGGCTGCCACATGGCAACAAGGAAATGCCCAATGAGGGCCAGAAACTGAAAATTCAAATTTTAAAAGGGGATTGGCTAACGGCCAACCCCCAGTCCACCAAATCTAGTAGTGTTCCACCATATCCGGTGAGGCCACCAAATTGTAGTAATAGTTCTGCCAAACGCAAACGCCGATCCTCCAAATCTGAACCGATCAACCAAGTTTAACGCCAACATTTAAATGGTTGTAACATTATAACCAAAAGGGGGAGGCCCGCGAGTTTGACCCTGAAACCTCCCCAACCACAACATTTTATTATACATCCGCCAACCACTAGGCCAACGACCTTCGTTGATAAACTCCGCCCAGTTTTTATTTAAAAAATAATTTTTCCAATGCACAGGAGGAGGTGCGACAAGGTACGGTCGAGAACATAAATTGATGCAGGAGTACAAACATTTATTGCAGGTTGTAGGCACGAAAATCGAGACAATTTCTCATGGGCCTGGGAGTGCCAGAGTCAGATTGAAGCATGAAGATAGTCATTTTTGGGTAATTCGACACCACGAATTCAATGGTGTTGTCTGTTTTCTAATCTGAGCAAAGATTCTGCAACTTAATTCTAGAATGAGGTATACTTATGTATTTTGCCAAATTATTTTGCTGAGTTAATAAAAAGGCCTACCCATTTGAGAGCAGGAGCTCGAGACATAGTCCACCAGGGACGAACTTCGTTATCAAGTTTTTTGTGTTCATATTGATGCTTATGTCTCTTTCTTATTGAGATTTCCTTCTTTATGGTGTACTTTAATTTATGCTCATTTAATACAATTATTTAATAAGTCATATCGATGAAAAGATCCCGGATCACTATCTCGTCCTTAAACTTCTTTGGATGCCTGTAAGGTGTGGTGATCACTGGCTTTTCCCCCTCCTCTAACTCAATGACATGCTCAAATCCCCTGTCAAGTGGTCTCCCTACTGGAAGTGACCTAGACACTCTTTCGTGTTTCCCAAGTAGCTCCTATATGTCCACATGATAGTGTTGACGATCCTGTGATGGCTTCTGCATGGTGATCAAACACTTCGTTGCGCAAGCCATGTACCTGTGTCTAAAAATGGCCTCCATGCGTTTGTTTGACACAATCCTGGGAACTCCGGTTGACATACGTCTCAGAATAAATCGTTGACCTTATTTATCCCCGAACTCCATCCTCATGTACTGATAGTTCATATGGATATCTTTTAACTAGTATAGCCACTAGACACCTAATACCACATAGGTGTCTGTTAAATCCATGACATAAAAGTCATCAGTCAACATATAGTTGTCCAATGTCACATCCAATCCCCTGATCCTCTGAGTACATGTCATGTTGTACACATCTGCTACTACCATGTTGAACCCCTCAAAGTCTTCTGCAGGCATGCGTCTCCTAGTGACAAGTTCTGCATCAATGAAGTTGTGGGTGGACCTGTTGGTTGTGGAGCTTGATTATCTTCTCGATTTAGAGATCTTTTTCTTTTAGCCATGTTTATACCCCATGAATTATTTACACCCCAGAAGTATGTACACTCTTCCACGCGGGGGAGTGCAGAGGGGGGTACCCCCTTTGCGGGGTCTAGGGGGGCTATCCCCCCGGTTGGGGGGTCTGGGGGCAAGCGGGGGTTCGGGGGCGAATTCCCCGAAGGAAAAATCGCTTTGTAAATGTATATTGTAATTTCATTGTAAATCTGGACCGTTCATTATAAGGTCGCAGATCTAACGATAGAGATTATGTTAGGGTTTTTTTCCCTAGAAGGCAACCCTCTTTTATGAGGGAAATGTATTGCGGCTATGGCTGATGGCAAATATTGTATTATGAGATAGGAGACTGTGAGTGAAAGAAGAGGAAGTTACAACAGGTTTGCTATAGGTTGTATCCCTTCATATGCTGGATAATAATAAACGAAGGACCTGACAATTTCTCTGGTGGACATAGCCCACACTGGGTGAACCACGTAAATCTGTGTCTCTATTGTATTGTGTATCTTCTGTGTTTTGTTTCCGCATTTGTTTTATTTTATTGCTCCACGGTCCTGTTTTTCTAACAACTGGTATCAGAGAGAAAGGAAACTCATAGGAAAAGAGGGTTCCTGGTTCGAGTGGGAGCAATGTCGGAAGATGAAAAGTTTAGGGTCGAGAAATTTAACGGCTAAAACTACCAGTTATGGAAGATGCAGATGGAAGACTATTTATATCAGAAGGATCTATTCCTACCATTGGGCGGAATAACAAAGAAGCCGACAACTACAAAGGACGAAGAATGGGAGATTCTTGACATAAAGGCTCTAGGAACGATACGACTGAGCCTGGCAGCGTCGATGGCTTTCAATATTTCCAAAGAAAAGACAACGAAGGGTTTGATGGACGCATTGGCCAAATTGTATGAAAAAACCTCGACGTCCAATAAGGTATTTCTAATGAAGAGATTATTTAATATGAAGATGTCAGAAGGTGGGTCTGTTGCAGATCATTTAAATGATTTTAATACGGTTACTAATCAACTAAGTTCTGTAAAAGTGGACTTTGATGATGAG
>ML835584.1:32584-48151 GCA_009831015.1 Picea engelmannii | reverse complement strand
CATGCACCCAATGTTCAATGTGGACCTCCTTCAACCATATTTTCCACCATTATTGGACACCTCAGAGATCGCAGAACAACTGACACCCACATAGCTCAACCTTGAATGCATGGAACAATCATCCACTGATAAGATGGTGGACACATAGTTCAAGGGCACTCGCCAGCAGAGGATCCATCTTTATCGGGTTGTTAAGGTAGGGCAACTCCTACACCAAGGCAAGTGGCTCACCCAAGGCCAAATCCAACAAAATTTTCCTCACCTGATGGGGGAAATCAACGCAATGGAGACCATTACTTCCTAAGGGGTGGGTGATTGATCTAGTTGTCTATTGGTGGCCACCCACCTATTCCAAATGGCTCCTCTTGTTCGTTTTTAGTTCTGCGCATTCGTTTTTAGTTCAACATATTCTTTTGTACTTCTTTCTAATTGTGGGTTCTACACTTTTGGGGTTGTCTGAAGCTCTAAACATCTTCCAGGTGGATATTGGTGGCCTCTCACCCAATCCAATTGGATTACTTTGTATGTTTTCATGTCAGCACATCTTGTTGTACTTCCAGGGTTGTTTTGGAGGCCTAAATAATGTTTTTTGGTTCGTTTGGCCGGACTTTGGTGGTAGCCACAGTGGCACTGGGTTCAACATCGATAATTTGCTTCCCTCCTTCAAGATTTGATTCAAAATCAGAATCGGCCTCTGACCTAGAAACCTTCAGTTCGACCATGAGTGACTTCTTAGAGTGACATTCTTCAATGTTGTACCAAGGGATTTTATGGTACTCGGACCATTTTCCCATGTCCTTCTTCGTCTTCTCATTGCCCTTCTTGTGTTGCGACTTGGACTGATTTTCTTGAGGGAATCCATATCAAATTGGTCCCTTGTTGTGTGGGTTTGGGATTCCTTTTCCCTACTTCGGCTGTGAGGGGTTTGCATATCCAAACTCTCGTATTTTCTTCTTAATTTTCTGCTCAATCTTGACAACGTATCTATAAGTTGTGCCTAATGAGGTGATGTCCAGAAACTCCATTTATGTTTGAATGTATCTATGCAAACAACCGTGGTATTTGAGCACCAGACGATGCTCAGAGTCTTTGATACCCAATTTAGTGTGCAGGGTATTGAAAATATTGGTTAAATCTAGTACTGTCTGGTCCCTTTCTTGACATAGGGTGGTCCATCTGGTGTACTAGTCCTCGTAGCTTCCAACAAGGTAGTATTGTTATTTAATTGCATCCCAGAAAGAATCCCATGTAGGGGCCACCAAAAAAATTACAAATTCATTTACGACCCTTTGCTCAGAGTAAGTATCCCACCAGTCTTTAACATTGGGAACGTCCTTGAGGAGTGCAAAAGTGACATTTTCCCTATCGGAAAAATTGTGGACCAAAAAATACCCTTTGAGAATATTCAACCATTTATCTACAACATCAACATCAATCAGTCCCTCAAATAATTGAATATTAAAATTTACTTGTACCTTGAAGGGGGTTGCATGGATGCTTGATGAAGATGCTTCTCCTGTGGGAATTCATTAAAGGATCTGCGTGAAGTTGTCCATCATTTCATTCCTTTGTTGCGTGAGGGCTTCCTCAAGAAACATTTTAATAGGATCTTTTGCTCCATCATCTTTCTTTTCGTCCCCCATGGGTTTTTTTCGGGCTTGGTGTGAACGATCTTGCAATGGATCGATTGGTTTGAGTCCTAACTTCTTGTACCTAGATCTTGTTGGGGACATGCACAGAGAAAAATAAATGAAGAGCATATCCCTCTGATACCACTGATCCGGATTTATGAGTGGAACGAACTGATTAACAGATTGAATACAATAAACACGAAGATATGAAGAATAAAACAGACATCCAATGAACAATATCTTATATTGAATAATGAAATAGGATGAAACTGTAAAACTGCACAACTAAAACACTTGCTCGAATGGTGGTATCTATCTCTAAGAAGATATGTGGTTGCTACGCACATATGTCTGAGAAGAATCAATTACAATGAGGCTCTAGAACCCTTTTTGATATTACTCATGAATTCCAAAACCCTAGACATACAAAACCCTAAACCTAGGAGGTGAAATGTCAAAATTCATGTGGGCTCTTATGGGTAAGTTGGTATCTCAACTTCCCGGGGTCGTAACTTTTTCATACGACCTTCATTTTAGGCACGTGATAGCCCATTGGAAAGGCCTTTTAGAGAAATACACATTCCACCGCCAAACTCTACAATTTGACTGTGGTGAGCCAAAAAAACATTGTTTAGGCCTCCAAAATAGCCCTAGAAGTACAACAAGATGTGTTGACATTAAAACATACAAAATAAGCCAGTTGGATTAGGTCATAGACCACCAATATCGACCTGGAAGATGTGTAGGGCTTCAAACAACCCCATAAGTGTAGAACCCACAATTACAAAGAAGTACAAAAGAACATGTTGAACTAAAAATGGACAAGAGGAGTCAGTTGGAATAGGTGGGTGACCACCAATAGCAAACTGGATCACTATAAAAAAAAATTATAATGTTGTCCATTTTTCAGTGCCTCTGCATAGTTCTTGGTCTACATACTAGTTTGATGGAATTCCTTCCAATGTGTGAATGAAGTGATGAGGCCATTCCTCTGGTGGTGTCATTATCCATAGTGTTTTGCACTTCTCCAAGTGTTTTGTTGGTGTCCCTTATCCATCATATCTTTTCATCTCATTGCTTCCTTGTTCTACGCCAAATCTAATGCACAGTGATCGCTTACATTGGTACCGGTCCTTAACTGTCTCTTTGTGTGCACCCCACCATCTTGCAGGTGTTTCCTTGAGTGTTATGTCCAGGGATAAGAGCCCCTGATTTTATAACACTTCATCTTTGTATATTTTTAGGAATTATTCTAAGTCGTTGATGCCATGGAAACTGGGAGGTTCTCTAGTTTCTGCACCCACCCATCTTACTATGCGGTCTATTCTTGCGAACCTTCTTGTGGAAACCTCATGTAATCGCTGCTGCCAATTTTCCAAGATTGTATCTAAGTCCGACGTGCATGATCTCCAACAGAGTACTTCATCTGTAGTTTGATTCACATAATATTCTTCGCGTGCGGTGGTTCTGTATAACCGGTTGATTTCCTCCAGGTTTAAGAAAGTGGGTTCTACAAACCTTTCTCCTTTTGATGGGTCTAGTGGCGTAATGAATCTGTATTCTCTTGACTCGAATTCCATCTTCCTTTTCTTCAAATTGATTATGGCCTGGTTTTCAAACGAACAATCCAAGACAAGCAATGTTGGATAAGGTGTTGTGCCATCCACTATTTTTATCACTTCAAAATCGACTTTAGTGAGCACTCCATCCAGATCTACTGTCACACCCTTTAGCCTTCCAATTGGCAGAACTTTGTGTTGATTTGCTAGTTTTAGCTGGACAAGTGAGTAGCCTAATGTGGGATCCCCCATACATTTCCATGTCTTCTTGGGTAACACATTTACTTCAGAGCCTAAATCTAGTATAATATCCCCCATGTTGAAATATCCAATGTTGGCATTCAGTCTGAATTCTCTACTTGTCCTCCTTCTTGTATGCAAGTGATTGTTCGTTTTCTGCTCTATCTTTCCCTCTACGTACATGTTACATATTTCTAGAATACTTTGTAATAATTTAACAGATGATGGATCATTTAGTATTCTAACATGGGATTGCAAAAAATCCTTTATGGTACTTACTTGTCTGAAAGGTTGTGATTCATTAGTGTGATCAAATGATGAAGGAATCTCGTACATTGGTACGTCTTGAGTATGTTGCGCAGTTGATGTAGATGAAACATATGGATTTAAGAATTCTTGTCTGGATTTCTTGAATGTCTCCTTTTCGTTCTGCGCATCAAACTACTTATGTGGTTCAACATTCTTCTTCACCCATTGGTGCTGTGCTGGATCTTGTCTTACTGTGTCAGGTCCTGTTTTAGCTCCTCCGCGCATGACTATGGTGATATTTCTTCCCTCCTCTCTAGATTCTGTAGATATCCACTGTACATTCTAATTGTTCTAATTCCTCTTCTCCTGGATCTTCCCCAATAGTGTCGGACAATCTTTTGTGTCATGATTTGATGCTCAACAATACATACATGTCGGAGGTGGGAGTGAAAATCCTCGTGCATAGTTTCCTGGTTATTGAAAATTATGACATACCACTAGTCCTATGCCTCTTCCAAAGCCTCCTATACCTCGTCCTCCACCTCTGTAGCCATATTGATTTCTTCGTGGTGCATTTTAATGGGGTATTTGACTATACTGTGTGGGGTTATATTGTGGTTGTGCATTATTATATTGAGGATGCACAATGTTGTACTGCTACTGCGCAGTGTTGTATGGTGGTGGTACTTGGTTGAACTAAGGTGCAGCTTGTCATGTCATCATTTCTTCCTACACCCTATAGGTATCTGACGTTATCTCCCTCATTAGATCCATTGTTCTACAGTCTTTATCATCATGACCCACTGAATTGAAAAAGTTGCAATATGAATTCTTGGGTACTGTCTGATATTTTTGCATCATTGGACAATGATATGGATCATGCCCATCTATTTTTCAGATCTCACACCATGGTCCTCCTGTTGGCAAAGGGTTTGGTATCCATGTTTCCATGTACTGCATGAATGTTGGGCATTCATGCTTGTGATGTCCTTATGTCCTGCATGTGGTACACCACACAACTTCTCTTTTGTCTTATTCTGGTTTAGTTGGAATGCGAGGTTCTTCAAATCCTCCTTCAGCTCCTCTATTGTTGGATCTCTCTTCTGATACTAGTTCTCTTCCATTTGTAGGGCTTCCTATAGAGCCTCTGCCTGATTTTGAAACTTTTGTTGCCTCTAAGGGTATTTCAGATGTGGTAATAGTGAGTTCACAAAGAGATATCGATGTTGCATGTTAGTCATGACATATTTCAATTTACCCTTCAACCGTTTGAACCTATGATCGATCTCCCAAACATACTCTCATGGTTTCTGTCTGATCTCAAACATCTCATTCATGTATTGATCTTCGGAACTAGGCTTATGAAATTCATTTATTAGTAGCTTCTTGACATCTACAATAGTTCTGGTTGTTCCATGTGGACTGTTTGCAGCTAAGCTTATGTATCAATCTAGTGCGCGGTCTCTTAGTGTGATAGCTAACTGCGCAAGTTTTGTATCCTTATCTATGATCTACTTTGCTTCCCAAATATTCTCACAGAAAAATAAGTGTTTTTCAGGATCCTCTGACGCTTCTCCCCTGAATTCAGGTAACCTGATGGTAGGATCATATTCTGCCATTGAAAATTGTGTTGGAATACTACCTTTGCTCTACTTCTTGAACTAGCTCCTCTAGTTGTTGCGCTGTGACTAGATGTACTTCATGTTGTCTTGCTTCCGCTAAAATTTGGTTGTCTAAATGGTGGTGTTTTTATTGGTGTATTAGTCTCACATGGGTTTATGGGTTCCACACCAAAACTGAGATGGGAGTTCAACCTTCGATTCCTGCTCTTGGACCACCCGTCTTCCTTTCATATGTCACACATAAGATTTCCTCAATTTTCTCCATAGCACAGAGATCCTCTACCTCTTCTTCATCACTTGCCAATCCCTCTCTCTCAGCTATGGCTCTCTTTTTATTATTCATCTTATATTGGTAGGGTGCTCCATTGTGCATCTTTCCAACTGTTTCCATTATATTCTTGATATGATATTCCTCCATCATGATCGGGTCCATTGCCTCTTTTCCCTTCTCCATTTCTCCCTCCATCCTTCCAACTCTAGTCAGTGCTTCTCCCCCTCCCCCATGCATGCAAGGAAGTTTATTTTTCTGATGCCATTGTCATTACACCTTTGTTATACAATAAAATGTTTATGGAAGTATACAACGATCTGATATACCTACCTCTAGGTCCCTTCATGAACTATTTCTTTGTTGCATTGTAAGACTTTGTGATATCTACTACAAATTCTGTGATAAATCCTGTGACAATACTGTCCAACCAAAAATCTACTGCGTGTGTAAATTTGTTGTCTACTTGTTGTAACTGTGCAATATCCAAAAGATTCCACTCTAGTTGTCTGATCCGATTTGTAGGGTGGTTGTCTTTCAACCTTAATAGCCACTCCTGCAGTACATACGAAAGATCACATAAAAACACCTCATGCAAGTCGCTAAACACGTACTTGTCCATATATTTGCACGATGTTATTTTAGGGTTTTTGTTGTCTTTCTGTGAAAAATCAAGCTCATTTTTTTTCAACTAGCATTCGATCTCTGCCTTCATTGGATTCCACAGTCTGAACATCCCCTTCCATATTTTCATTCTTTTAACGTTTCCTCACCAGATGTGGCATTCTTTTCACGATTTTTCTGCAGATCTCAGTCACTCAATCCCATTTTGTTCCAATCGAAAATAGAGCCATTTGTTGGTTGTTTATCTCCTCTACTACTCCTTGGCTGACCCAGGTTCATATCTACTATAGTTTCCAACAAAACCCTCTAAAACTATCGACCCTCCTGGTAAACCAGAAGGAAACACAATGCATAGAATGCACTGCACAATCTCACCCGAGATAGTTCTTATGGGTGGCTACAATGCTCAGGTTCTTGCAACCCATGAATGAGTGGGGATATGGGATTAAACTTTGTGATCTTCATTTATTTACTCTAACATTCATATATACTACACATTTTGTCGTTCTTATTCATGCATGTAGACACAATCATATCTAGCTAACCAATTCATGTATTTGTATAACAACTAACCATTGACAGTAAAGAAATAAACAATAATCAATCAACATAACACATGATCTACCATGGTTCACCCCCTCCTGGGCTACGCCCACAAATATTTGGATTCTTTTCTCTTTTATTGTGGTTTATCCAAAATTATAACGTTGCATGCCTTACAATCCTCAGTCATTTGGATCAATATCTACAATGAGGCGGACTATATCACACCAAGATACTTAGCATGTGATCTAACCCTCAAGGTCTACTTTCTTTCCTCTCCCCAACTCAACAACTTACAGAAAGAGATCGGGTTTTACAGGCACTCTTGCGTTCTACCATTACAATCACATCGAACTCTTTCAACCTCTTTGAGTAGCGACTGACTCTTTGACCCCTGACCTAGACCTCCTATGTACCTATTAATACTTATTTTTGGCTTATTAGCCATTAGATCCTCTTACCCAAACCCTAACCCTAGCATGGTTAGGTCTTCTTGCATGCGTGCCCTACATGCTTTCCTCCTCTGCATGTGCTTTACCTTGCATGTGCTGCTTTTCCTGCCAACTGTATTTTCTTTATTTGCGCTTTATTCTCCAAAATTAGTCTTTTCCCCAAAATGAGTCTGTGCCCAACAGAAAGGAAAAATAAGAAAGAATAGAGGAATAATGAAATTATGGTGAATTGAGAATAGATCCAGATTTGTAATTGAGATTTTGTGAATATCACTTTGGCCCTAAGAGATTTAGTTGTGCTAAAATGTTCTATTGATGATGATGGCATCTATAGAGGCTATGAGGGTATTGAAGCATTGAATTGTTGGAAGGATCTTGTCATCACCAAGGCATCGATTGTAAGTTATTTCCTAATTATTTAATAAAATGATACATTTTCTTTTCCTAACTAAGATTGCCAATGATCTTTGTGCGTATTTCTCCTTGGCTATTTACATAGGTTTATTGAGATATATAAATATTGGTTTCTTTCACTGTTTTTTTTGTCCCTCTTGCAGATCTCTATTTATGAAAAATTTAATCGAGAACTTGGAGTTACAACTTGTGAGGAAAAACGACGATTAAAAATGTATGAACTTCTATCTTTTATGTTTCTTTTGAACCTAAGGAAAGAGTGTATTATGTTTCATTTTGTTCTAGTTTCGGGTGCCCGAACTAGGGAGATTGGTCTATGTCTGCATTCACTAATTTATCCACAACAAAACACCACACACAACACTTTATATATTTCAACACAGGAAATCCCTCAGTAGCCCAACAAATTAATTTCCAAGATGAGTGTGAACCATTGAATCCATTTATTTCCTTTAAGCTAAGTCGGATTCTAAAGATGGAACAACAAGGAGAAATCTAAGATTATGCTACCTAGGAAATCCAAAAACCCTTTGTAAACCTTAAGAATCTACTTTTCTACCAAGGATGAAGTGTGTTGTTCCTGAGTTTATACTTTAAGGCTCTAAAGTATACCATCAAGGAATCCAAAAAGGTAGAGATAATTAGTGGGTAAAAAGACTAGTTTAGTGGAAAGCGAGATCACAGTTGGTTCCTTAACTGTCTATGTCTAGCTTCCCATTGTTCTTGGATGCTAATATCCCTTTCAATTACAACCCATAAACGTTCAAGTTCTACCCATGTATTTGTTGTTTGTAAGATGGTATTGAATAAGTTTAACGCAATGCTTGTCTGATCTAACAGACCGGGTTCTATATTAGGCTATCTGGTAACTCGGACAGTCATGAAAGCTAAGGGTTTCTTTTTTATGAGTCAAAATTTTTTAAAGGGTCGCAAATTTCTGGTTTGAATTAATAAGAACAAAACTTCCAAATTATGGATCAATAGTATAACAGAAATGAAGGTCGTTTCTAGTATCTGAGTCAAAATTAAAAGAGACAATTTCATGGAATGAAGAAAGAGAAGGAAATATATAGTTGTATAACAAAAAATGAGGCATCAATTTAAGAGGAATCTCATTTTATGCTAAAATAAGAAAGAGGGATGATAACTTTGAAGAAGTATATAATTTTAGAGTTCTAAAATGTTCATAGGTCTTATATCCGCTGATAGCTGATACATAGGAAAAACTACAAACGGTTAGATAATCTGAATGTTCAATCACAACAATAGAAGTTACATCACAAAAGAATTTAATGAAGATATGAAAAAATAAATGAAATGACAGAGAAACACATAACTTAGACTTGACAAGATCTGGAATCTTCAATCTATATTGTATTAATCCTGGCAAAATAAAATTTTCTCTTTACAATCCTCTCCAGAAAAAAGCCTTCTCTTCGTCTTGAAAAGTTCTATTTATACAAAACTACCAATCTAAAGACGGTTGGTAGTTTCCTAATTCCTTGTGACTAACTATTTGTTAAAAATAGATTAGAAACCGTTTGCAGGATCTTCTCCATTTTCCTGTTTTCATTGGAAGTAAAGATCTTTCAAACGATACTTTCACTTCGTTGATGACTCTCCTTCTTTCAATCCAATACATTCAATGCATCTCTCCAGGAACCGTGTAAAATTTATGGGGGGTTATGGAAGGTCTTTTTCTTTGAAAAGATAAACCTTTCTTTGTATCTTGGAAAGACAATCTTCAACTGCTTTATCTGCAAACTTTATCGACTGTAGTTTTAAGTTGGGCTCAACTAACAACCTATCTATTAGGGTGACATCCATTTTCCTTAGCTGTGAAATTTCTGTTTGAATTTCACTCAAATTCTCTCTAAAATTTAATTGATGTCTTACAATATTAATTTGTCCCAAAAGTCCTGTACAATTTCCTTTTCCAATGTTCAACGATCCTTTATCTAAAATATCAAAAACTTCTTTGCAGTCATCTATGATTTCCTTGATTATTCTTTTGTTTTCAATTATGTTGGTTTCCCATAGCTTGAGCATGATGTCGCCTCTGATTTGCTCTGTGGCTGAAAATTTCGTAGTTTTGGATGTCTCTTCACTTGTCGAATATATGATTTCATTTTGGACAGTAACCCTAGCTGCTTTGGCTTCTTTTTCCTTTAGGATAATATTATCAAAGGCGTTATCTGCTTCTTGAAAGTAACTCTGAATAGTCTCTATCTTGGAAATTGATTTCTGTTGTTCAACCTCTATTTTTGAATGCACTTCCAGTGACTGGACCTGAAAAGATTTTAACTCTATGACCTGACCTTCCATCAAATTTAACTTAGCCTGTAACTATTCTGCATGCTCCTTTTGCTGAGTAACCTGTGCCTGACTTGCTTGTATCTTCTGGTTCATTTCGTCCAGGCTTGTTTTGAGTGATTGAATTTCTAGCCTTTCGGCAGCCCTGGTCTGCTCCAAGCTTTTACTTACCTCTTCTCTGATGTTCTCCTCAACATTTTTTAACTGATCTTGTAACTGAGCTATCATGTTATCACTCTTCTTTGTCCTCGTTCTCATGTTTCCCATGGTAAAAAGGTTTGTTGTTTCCATGGCTCCCATGGAACCTGCTATTTCTATAGCGAAATCCTCCTCCTCCAAATTCTGTCCATCTATCAAGATTTTATGCTTTTTTACCATATTCCCCTCCTTCTTATTCATCTCTTGTTTCAGGACGGCCTTCCTTTTTCTACTAAAAAAATAATCAGAAGGAGGAATCTCATCTATAGGGATAAAGGTGAGGTCATCAACAAATAGAACTCATGCCTGTGGGAATTCAAAAGCGGACTATAAGGGGGTTAAGGAAGCTATGGGACTTCCTAGCTCTATATATCCTTTCTTTCTTATTTCTTTTGGAGTATTGGCATCAACCCCAGGTGATGAAAGGGGATTAAGCTTACTGGACTTGGGTGGTCTTCCAGACCTTTTCTCTGCTTCAGTCTCTTCTTTCTTTGTCTGTAAGGTCTCTTTGTTTGGTGGGGGCCCTTCCGTATCCTCTGGGATTTTTTCGAGATTGCTCTTCTTCTATGCTTCTTGTTCGAAGCCTGGGGGAACACTTTCTTGCTCCTGTGGGAGGGTGATTGCTTCCCCTTGTAGTACTTGGGGTAGACCACTTCGTCTATGCTTCTGAAAGGTCTGAAAGCTAGCTTGCAGCTCGGACGACAGTGTCTGTACTCATTCCACCACCTCTTTATAAGTTTTAGTCCCTTTGAACATGTCATCCCAAGGGGACTCCTCTTGTTCATATGCTTTCATATTGTAGTGTATCAAGTGTTTGTTCACTAATTGATAAGGGTCATGCGTTTTGTACTCAATATTTAACAATTTGATTTCCTCGAGTGCTTCTGCTTCCACCTTGGAATGACCCAAATGTTGTAATGAAAATTTCCCAATGTGCACAGGGAAGATTGGCCAGGACTTATTTTGAGCCGCCTATTACCCATGATTTTGATCATCTTGATGGTGTATTGATGATGATGTACTTAGGCTCCCGACAAGAAATTTCTCCTGAGAAAAGTGACATTCATCTCTTCCCAGAAAACATATTTTTGAAGAGAGTTCGCAGGTTGCTTATAGCCTAGGGTGCGAGAATGACCCATTCTCATAGGTTGCCTTCAGCTAGGGTGTGAAATTCTCGCACTGTGCTATATATCTAGGGTGTGAACTTGTTCTCAAGCTTGGAAAAAAATGAAGTCTTGATGGTTCTAGAAGGGAATCTTCTAGAGAATGGGTTGGCATTCGAATGGTTATCATTTTACTGGTTTCCCTGATTTGATGGGATCATTCTCATCCAAGTAACCATCTCATCCTCTCCTATATATTGATGGGATTCTCATGGAAAAGGTTAAGCAAGATTGATTGGAGAATTGGTGAAGGAAATGTGTGAAGAAATCAGCTTGAACAAGAGCTTGGAGACTCTAGCAAGTCTATCAAGAGGAGTCAAATCTTCTTCATGCAAGGATTGAACAAGTGTTTGTGTTGGAACCAAGAGTCACCGAAAGGAAGCTTACAACATCAAGGTGATCAGGTTGTATCTTCTACTTTCGATTAATATGATACAGCGGCATGTCCTTTTCCCATAAAGTCATTCTTACTTTATTGTGTAATTCATTGATCATACAAATAAGTTGGCGATTGAATATATTTTTCTATCTTCACTTTGGTTGGTTTGTGTTGTTTTGGTCTTGACCTCACGAGAGTACCGGAGCGAAGTGGGAGCAATAGAGACTCTAGGAAGCAATACAAAGGTATGTCACTTGTTCCTCCCTACTAGCTAATTCGATGGTCATAACTTAGGGAAAGAGTCATGTCTTGTTCTATTTTGTTCTAGATCCAGGTGGATCTAGGGAGATCTGTTAGTGTCCACACCTACCGATTAGTCCGATAACAAAATTAGCGACTCCACTAGGGAGGCAACCCGTTTTCTTTGTGTTTTTTGGAATTTTTCCTTGGAAATTTTCTCTTGCCTTACCTCTCTCCATTTCTATCAATCTTTGAGTCTTCAGGAAACCCTGATAGACCCTTTGGGTCCAGAAGTCCCTTCAAATTTTTTGTCTTTTTCCAAAAATTTGCCTAGTTTCAGGCATTTTCGCACTAAACCCCATAGTGGCTTGCGAGAATACTTTGAGTTCGCACTTTGATTTTAAGTCCAATATGAGTTTCTCGCACTCTGCTCAAAGCTAGCCTGCGAAAATGACCCATTCTCGCACTGTGTAACACTGATAGCCTGCGAACCCTCTTTTCAAAATTTTGGATTTAAGATTTTTTCATGTCCAGCTGCCTAGATCAGCATAGGTGTCTGAAAAGAACTTCTTGTACCATTGGTTGATATTTTATTGTCTTCATATTTTGTGCACGATCAGTATTCAGAAATCAAAGGCTCTTCCTGTCCATCTTTTTCTCGACTCTCATCTCTTGACTTTTCTTGGCAAAGATATACTCTCTGATTTTGGAATCTGAGTGCTTGTTTGGTTAAGAACCGGTGATCGGTTTGAAAGTTGGGATTCTTTGTCTTTCTCATTTTCTCATTATTTGGAAGATTACTTTTCTCATGCAATTGAAAAGACTAGTTTTGTCTACTTGTCATTTTTGTTTCCATTGAAATATTGGTTTGGGTTTTTGTTTATTGCTTGTTCATTAGTCTTTGGTTTTCCTCACTTTCACCATCATGGTGTAGATCCTTTTTGAAAAGTAAAAACATTTTTTCTTTCAAAAGCGTTTTCATCTTTGAAAATATTGAAAATCAATTGTTGAAATTATTGAAAAAGAAATAATAGAGAATTGTCATTATTGCGTGATTCGTTGAAATTGCATTTTAAAGGAAATTGTGTATCGTAGTTCAAGATTGGTCCGGAAAACTTCTCTTTCCCTCCCGTACATAGGATTCATCGAACGAAAATTAATATATTTCATTCCTATCTATGCATCATTGGGTCAGAGTCTCATACAACATCAGTTTCATCTCCGTTTGCTTTGAGTAACAACAACCCTTAATAACATTGTGCAATTGTAAAATTTAACTAGTAACTGTTTTCTAGGGCTCTATTACACCAACATTTAGCTAGGCTAGTGCTTTGGAATATGTAGAGAGATACACTCTCCAAAGCACGAAACACACAATAGCATCTTATGTTAAGGAGTGTCAAATTCCATTTACAACGTTTTGTCCTGGGAATCCCTTCTCACACAAGGGTCAAACCCGAGGTCGCATTGATATTGACATAGTTACTCACCCTGCTTTGTTGATATCGGTGTAGAGATTGCACGTATTACGGGGGTCACTTGGAGGTATACCCACAATGATGAGTGGAAGCCTCTTGAGTTGATTTCGGGCTAGATACCCTGCCCTTGCGTGTGGATCAGACTGTCGACTGTCCCCCCAGGCTTTATTGTTGTCGGTGGTAACCTTAGTGGCCTATATTTCTAGGGTATTACACAAGGTGACTGTGAAGGGGAAAGTCTTCACGGTACCTGGAATCGACGTTGGCCAAACTCACTCGGGCTCCTTGGAGGGTATACCCATGATTATGTGTGGGAGCTTGCACCAGGGTGTAAGTCTGTTAAGCAGGTCGTTAGCGTAACTTTTCCACCCTAGCCCAACCCCTTCTCATCTCGTTGTTACGACGTTGGATTTCATCACCAACTAGTGACTTCAGAATTAGAAGGTCTTGTTTGCTTGGTATTGTTTCCTAGATTTTGTTTACTAGCGCGTGTTGTTTGTTTACCCAAGTTGACCATAAGATTTTCTTCGTAAGTTTGTAACTCATTCACAATAGATCCTCCACGTCGTTCACGTAGAATGCAGGGTTTATCTCCAGAGCATCTGGAAGGTTCTCAACCCCTTCCTACAAGCTCACCTGAGGGCTCACCTCGACAGAGTGAAGTCCAAGACGTTACCACTCCACAAGTGGAATGAACCAACTCTCTAGAAAATTTCTGAATTACCAATACTCGAGAGGACTTTCGACTTCACCCTGATTATGAGAGATAGATTATGCGAGTGAATTCTTCCGGAGACTTAGTTGTTGTGTCTTCTGGATCACCGATTGGACCCTTTCCAAGAATAGAGGGCCAAGATCCTTTTTGGTCTACGGGCATTTTTAGACGGGACCTTTTTGGTGCAAGATTAGGCATTGAAATCACCGTCTCACATGTGCTCTCCAAAACCTCTAACCCAAACACAATACCGTTTACTACTGCCTATTATTTTCCTGGTACGGACGCCCCGCGATCTGACCACATCTTGACCATCCCTATAGAAATGGTCCATTACACAGATACTACGAGTATTCACACCAGGATTACCGCAGTTAGTCAAGCCCCCATTGGCACACCGCTCTCGCCCAGTGTCACCCCGACACTACCATTGAGGTATCGTGCATTGAATGCTTCTATTCCCACTCCTACGCAAACCCCATCCATCACCCCTGGTGGTCCTTCTTCTTCTGGGCACTCTCTTCCCGGTTTCATTCCGACACTTCCTCAACCCCCTTTTGGGGGACCTTTCTCGTCCTCCACTGGCAGCATTAATCCTAGTGGCACTATTCCATCATTCACACCAAATTACTAGATTCCTACTGGTGGACAATTTCACCAAGGAGGTTTGACTCAACCCCCCCTTGGCGGGAAAATTCCTATTGGAACGCAAATCCCAATTGGAACACAACCCCCAATTGGAACACTGTCCCCAATTGGAACACAACCCCCGATTGGAGGACAACCCCCACTGACCCCACCTTATGGACAAAACATACCTCTATCCTTGGCCCAGTATTGGAATCATCTGATACAACATACTCCTCAATCGACTATGGGGCAACAGCTTCCAGCTGCATCTGTTATACCCCCTAATATAGGCCATCCATATCTAGGCACGTCCAATCCTATTTGGGGCTCGAATGCTCAAACTCATGTCCCTGTTCAAGGATACAATCCCATGAGCTACTTTCCTCTACAACACCACCGAATCTGCCTGGGTCTTCACATTATGATCCAGGTGGATATTGGTGGCCACCCACCTATTCCACTTGGACCCCCACCACTGCTTCTTTCAGTTTTTCAGTTTTTTCACAGTATTGATCCAGGTGGATATCGATGGCCACCCACCTTTTCCAAATGGCTCAAAATGACTTTCTGGCAATTTTGGCAATTTACTATTTTTAGCAGGTTTTAACTTTCGGGGCCATTTTGAGGGTCCAAATGAAGGTTTTTCTATATAGAGGCTCTCAATGATAGCCAAAGGCATAATAGAGACCCCAAAATTAATCTCCTTGATGATACCTTTCCAACGAGCTATCACACGCCTAAAACGGAGATCGTATGCAAAAGTTACGACCCCAGGAAGTTGATGTACTCACTTACCCAAACGGGGCCCACATGACTTTTGGTGCTTCATCTCCTAGGGTTAGGTTTTTG
>ML835584.1:17368-28064 GCA_009831015.1 Picea engelmannii | reverse complement strand
GCTCACCAAGGATCAAGTTCAGCAGAAGTTTCCTCATCTCATGGAGGAACTCAACGCAATGGGGACCATTGCTTCCTAAGGGGGGAGGAATGATCCAGGTGGATATTGGTGGCCACCCACCTATTCCACTTGGACCCCCACCACTGCTTCTTTTAGTTTTTCAGTTTTTGCACAGTATTGATCCAGGTGGATATCGGTGGCCACCCACCTTTTCCAAATGGCTCAAAACGACTTTCTGGCAATTTTGGCAATTTACTATTTTTAGCAGGTTTTAAGTTCCGGGGCCATTTTGAGGGTCCAAATGAAGGTTTTTCGAGATCGAGGCTCTCAATGATATCCAAAGGCATATTGAGCCCCCAAAATGAATCTCCTCGAAGATACCTTTCCAACAAGCTATCACACGCCTAAAACGGAGATCGTATGCAAAAGTTACGACCCCGGGAAGTTGATGTACTCACTTACCCAAACGGGGCCCACATGACTTTTGGCGCTTCATCTCCTAGGGTTAGGTTTTTGGATGTCTAGGACTTTTGGAATTCCCGTTTATTGTAAAAAGGCCTTCAGAGCCTCATTGTAATCATCTTCTCACGGATGCGAGTAGCGGCCACATCTCTTCTCAGAGATAAGCTACCAACGCCTAGCTAGTTTATTTCCATTCCGTCTGTAAGAATATTTCAGTCATTTGTTATTAATGAAATGAAGTCTTATTTCTGCTGCATATTTGTGTTTATGTGTATTTTTGTATTTCATTGTGTTCCTACATAAATCCGGATCACATTATATGCAGACTGCTTATGGTCCTACTGGTTTGCCGATGGGGCTTCCTCCCCAAAGCCACCAGTACCCGCATGTGAATCGACAGTTACCCTTCTTGGCCACTTTGGATCTCCCGAACTTGTCAAGGATTTTAAATGATCCAACTCGTCACTCTCCCCAATGGCCCACTATACCAGCCAAGCTACCATCGGACATCCCTAAATTTGACGGCAAAGCGGGAGAGGACCCGAACAATCACGTCATGAATTTTCACCTCTGGTGCTCATCCAAATCGTTGATGGATGACTCTATTCGTTTACGTCTTTTTCAACGACCCTCACGGGTTTTGCTGCGAAGTGGTATATAGAATTACCACAAGGTTTCTTCGCTGACTTCAACACCCTAGCTATGGCCTTCCTCACCCACTACCAGTTACCAATCCGTTATGAAATGGGGACCAAGATTTTGAGTTCTTTCAAACAAAACAAAGCCACTCATATATCCAATCACATTCATGAGTGGCGACGGAGACGACGTCTCATCAAACTCGAACTTCCCAACCAGTTGCTAGCATAGTGGTTCACAAAATCATTTGTGAACGACATCGATTGTGACATCGCCATGCGTGGAGTGGTCACGGAAGATCAGGCCATAAGTCGTTCTCAATATCTTGACCTCATCTACTCACAAATGGGTACCCTTTATGACTTACTACCTGACGCACCTCGTCCTTCCACTTCCGCCACTTCAACTACTCCAGCTGCTTCTCATGCAGCTGACGGTGTGATTGGAACTTTCCATGCCCAACCACATTCCGCCTCAAGCAACAACCCCAAACCTACTTCCTCTAATGTTCAAAATGCTCCATCTCCTGCCCCTCCCACCGACAAGACTTCTGAGGTAAATGCGGTTCAATCTACCCCATCCGGTAAAAACAAATCCAAAAAGGGAAGGGGTAAGAATAAGGAGGATAAAAATACTTCTCAAGCAGAGCGAACCAAAACTCCACTTGTTGACGATAGGGATAAGCGCAAACCTCGATACCCTTGTCTTATATGTGGTGATGATCACTACACGAAGGATTGTCCACGACGCGCCGAGGTCACTAAGTTCCTTCAAGGAGCCCCAAAACCACTTGCTCCGGCCGTTTTGTCCCAACCCTTCTTGTCTCAACAATAGGCCCAATTGGTCATTCATGACCAACCCTCACCTTCTACTACATCCTATGTATTGATGTGTACTGGCGATTCAAAGTAGAAGGACATTGCACTCACCACTCGAGCCAAAGATTATTCTCCCTATAAAGAGAAGGTTGATGACCCACCTCCTTCATTGGTACAACCCTCTCCCGCGACTCCACCTACCAACGGTCCTCTTCATCTCGAACGACCGAGCCTTGACATAGTTCCTCGACCCCCCCCCAAAGGGTGTCATTCGGAAATCGGCTTTCAATCCTCATGCTCGTGTTGCCTAGAACTAAAACATTGTTGAAGATCTGGCCCAAGCACCTTCTGCGATGTCAGCCCTCGAAGTCCTTCAAAGTTGTCCCACACAACGAAAGGCACTGTTGAAAGCTATCGGTGGAATTGACCCGACAGATACAAATTTAATAATTTTTGACTTGGAAGATCACATTCCAGGGTTACCCCCTCAACTCGCGTTCCAAATCCAAGTGATTGTCTCTGACAAAAACATTTGTCGAATCGTTATCGACGAGGGTGCCTTGACATGTGTCATGTCTCTTACTTGCGGGAAAGCCATTGACTCTCCCTCTTTGAATGAATCCCAAAACACTCTCAAAGCCTTCAATGGCTCCAGTTTCAAGCATTACGGTGTCCTTCCTTCATTTCCAATCACGTTAGAAAGCAAAATGGTCCAAGTCGAAGTGGAAGTCTTTGACGCCCCTCTTGATTACAATCTTCTGCTTGGCCGCAGCTGGATCGATTCCATGCACGCAGTTGTGTCGAACCTTTTTCATGTGGTATGTTTCCCACATCAAGGGAAGGTAGTCACCATTGACCAATTAGCCTTCTTTAACTCAAATACCCGTACTGGCAACGTACCGTTCATCACTAAAACCCCACCGGGTTATGAGAACGTCGGTGTAGGCCTTCTCAAAGACTCTTCGTTAATGGGTACTTTCCCCATTCCACCACCCGATGTTCCATGCTCATCTGTTGCTTTAATCAACATGATCTCCACCTCGATTCACGGAACTCCTACGTCTCACGACCCATGGATGGTACCTGACCCTGGAGATCATCTTTGTTACGGCGACGAAATGTCGTTAAGTCCAGTCGAATCCGCCTATCAGGCCATTCAATCGAAAACCCCTTATACCCCCTCTCTTGGTGAGTTATCTCCAGATCCTTTCCGTGTCATTTTTCCCACAGACGAGATGATCATGTCTGTCATGGAAGACACCCCTTGGGACGATGGACATCATCGTTCCACCCTCTTCCTGGAGAAACATACCATCGAGAACTACCAACGGATCTCGAACTCGTCGACCGTTGTCATCATCTCAACCGTTCCCGAGTCCACACACGATGTGTTTTCCAAAGGGAACTTAAGCAATATCTCACCCACTATTCCCCTCGACATATCCATCAAACCTGGAATTGTCGAAAATGTGCATATCAGAGCTTCATGTTCCCCTGACGAAATCGTCACCTACACGTCCCTTTTCAAAGAGTTTCATGACGTTTTTGCCTGGAGCTACGAAGAAATGTCGGGTATTGACCCCGACATTGTGATACATGAGATCAAGACATACCACAATGCTAAACCCATCCGACAACGCCTTCGTCCAGTTCACCCACGTAAAGCGGCTGCTATTAAGCTCAAAGTCGAGAAACTTATCAAAGACGACTTTATTTACCCGATGGCCCTCACTGACTGGGTTTCCAATCTTGTCTCGATCGACAAGAAACAAGGCACAATCCGTGTATGCGTTGATTATAGGGATATCAACAAAGCTTGTCCCAAAAACAACGTTCCTACCCCCTTCGTCGATCAGATTGTCAACGATTGCACCGGAAGTGAAATCTTCTCTCTGATGGATGGTTTCTCTGGGTATAATCAAATCAACATTGTTACCAAGGATCAACATAAGACTGCTTTTATTTGTCCTTGGGGCACTTTTGCCTATTGGAAACTCCCCTTCGGTCTCAAGAACGCTGGTGCAACTTTTCAACGCGCTATGTCTTATGCCTTCCATGATATCAAACACATCGTGCAACCATATCTGGACGATTTACCCGCCCATTCTATGCGCCGAGTCGATAATCCAATCCACCTCTGAGCCATTTTCGTCCGCTGTCGGTTTTACCGCATACGCCTGAATCCTCATAAGTGTGTTTTCTACGTGGAATCCAGGCGACTTCTAGGCTTTATTGTTTCGTGTCAAGGGATCAGGGTAGATCCTTTAAAGGTTGAGGTGATCCTTAATCTCCCTCCTCCTTCTACACTTTGCCAGTTACAAAGTTTGCAAGGGAAAACAAACTTTCTTCATCATTTTATCCCAAATTACGTTGAGATAACTCGTGGATTTACACGGCTCCTAAAAAAGGGGTCTGAGTTCACATGGGATACCATCACAAACAAAGCCTTCGAAGCTTTGAAATTGTCCCTAACACGTGCTCCACTTCTCTTTCCCCTCGATTACAGTCGTGATTATTTCCTCTACCTTGTAGCCTCGGATTACACCATTGGTATGGTTCTCATCCAAGAGGATGATTCTAACGACGAACATGTTATCTATTACTTGAGTCGAAGTCTAACTCCTACCAAAAGCAAGTATTTACATGTCGAAAAACTTTCCTTGGCAGCCGTCCAAGCAGTCCAACGCTTCCAACACTATATCCTCTCTTGCAAGACTACAGTGCTTTCTAACTGCAACCCTATGCAACACATTCTCGCACGTCAATTGCTAGGGGGAAAATACTCCAAATGGATCCTGATACTCCAGGAGTTTGACTTGGAATTCGAACGAGCCAAGTCCAAGAAGTCCTTAGTGTTTGCTGAGTTGATATGCGACTTTCCCTATTTTGAAATGGAAAATGTAGCAGCTGATTCATTACCAGATGAATCCCTTTTCCTCATTAGCTCTAATGATCTTTGGTATGGCGATATCATCATATATCTCCAAACCCAGACTTTCAGGCCAAATTTTTCTAGTACTGACTGACATCGAATACGCTACCAAGCCCGTCAATATATTATCCTCGGGGATGCTCTTTATCGTCGGGGGATTGACTCAGTTTTTCGACGCTGCCTAACGTTCGACGAAGCCGAGAAATCATTAAATGACTGCCATTATGGAGCCTTTGGTGGTCATATGTCTGGGTATGCTACTGCCCAGAAGATATTATGAGTAGGGTATTTTTGGCCTTCTTTATTTAATGACTGCATAATCGTTGTCCAAAAATGCCATGCTTCCCAGACCTATAATCATAAGATACGGTCACATCCTGCTCCTCTTCACCCTATGGTCTCCATTGGTCCCTTTGCGAAATGGGGCATCGATTTCATGACATGTCACCCCCACACGGCCAGGGGGCATGGATACATTATTGTAGCCGTAGATTACTTTACGAAATGGGCCGAGGCAATGCCGACATTTGACAACACTGGAAAGACCACAACATTATTCATTTTTAATCACATCATAGCTCGTTTTGGTGTTCGTCAGGCTATCGTCACTGATCACGGTAGCCAATTTAGAAACTTCATGATGTTCGAACTCACTGAAAAGTTGGGTCTTCGCCATGAAAACTCAACACCCTATTACCCACAAGCCAACGACCAAGTCAAAGCAATTAACAAAGTTCTCATAACTATGCTCTGACGAATGATAGGGATTCACAAAACAAGTTGGCACACAATGTTGTTTTGGACATTGTGGGCTTACCGGACATCCGTCAAGTCCGCTACTGGGTTTACACCTTTCCGGTTAGTCTATGGTTTGGAATCCATTCTCCCGATCGAATGCGAGATACCCTCTTTAAAACTAGTTGTTGAACTCCTACCAAACACTTCTGTTGAGGAAGAATGTCTATTGTATCTTATGCGATTAGATGAAACTCGACGCGATGCTACCCTAGTCATAGAAGCTCAGAAAAAACGTGTCAAGGCCCAATACGACAAACATGTCAAGCCTCGTGTTTTCTTCGAGGGAGATCTCGTTCTCATCTATGAACAAGATCAATATATGCTAGGAGTTGGAAAATTCGAAGCCATGTGGCGAGGTCCTAATATCATTAGACGAGTTTTGGAAAAAGGGGATTATGAGTTAGTAGATTACGATGGTATCCCTTTGAGTGAAACCAGAAATGGGTTGTACTTGAAGAAGTACTATGCATAAGATCACATGTGCATGAGTACCTGTATTTTTATTGTATCATACTTCTTGTGTGTTACTGTAGCTTGCTTTTGTCATTATCTGGTCTCTGCCCTTATGTGACGTTGTGTTTGATTTCTAGATGTCGGAGTCTTCGCTACCCTACACTGGCTTCGCTGATGGTGCTAGCCGTAGTACTTAGAACCTTGCTTCTGCTACATGGGCAATTTACGCCCCTACAAACGAACTTGTCTCCTTACGAGGTGTGTGCATCGGCCGTGCGACCAACAATATTGCAGAGTATAGCGTCGTTATCGAATTGTTGATTGATTCTATCTCGCTTGGAATCCGTCATTTGGTTGTGTGACTCGATTCACAGCTCGTAGTACTACTGTTAAGTAATGTCTATATTATTCAAAGTCCTACTTTGTTACGAGTGTATTTGCGAATTCGCCTCTTGGAACGTTATTTTTCTTATATTGAATATCAACATATTCCTAGACGTCTAAATACATTAACCGATGCATTAGCTAACTATGTATTAGACAAACATTTGGGTCATTTATAAATCAATCACATCAATTTTCACACAACACAAGATAAACCGGTAGAAGCCGTATGTATATATAACGATCAAAAAGTTTTTACAAAAAGTTCTATCCGAGGACCAAAATTTCAAAATCTGAAGCTCATAGATTCTACAAAGTGACGTCATGGATGACGTTCATGGTAACACACGACTGCCTGGGAAACCCTACGAAGTAGTCGGCCGATGGACTCTGACACTCCTACTGTATGACGCTGATAATGTCGTGGAACCTCTCCAAGGGGTATGTCCAGAATGTCTGCTGTCAAACCCTCTAGGTTTTGTTCCACCGCTTCATAGTCTTCAGCGTCCCATTGTGGCACTGGATCCACCTCTCCTCGTCACTGAATAAGAGAAGTACCAGGAGGTTGGTAAGGCCCCACGTCTGTGTCATCAAAAATATTTTTGTATTTAGACCTTGGACGAACATAAAAAACATTTGCATATGATAAAATTCACAAAAACATTTAAAAAGAAAAAAAAAATGTGTACTTCTTACCAAGATCCCCCCACTGAGTTCCCTCGGGCAGGACCAAGTCTAGATCTCCTCAAAATTCTAACCCGACATAGGCATAATCATCGACCATTAGCATCTGTGGTCACAACCAGTCGAAGAAGGCATCATTATATTTGATAATTGGTCTAGCTACGTGCCAGGCCATGAGCTGACACCACCTAAGCATTCTTGGATCTGTTGGAGCCGGTAAACCCCACTCAACCTGCAGCCTCAGCAAGGGAACCCTCTCAAGAAAGAAGGACACCAACAAATACCTGTACCCGAACTGCTTTAGGTCGCCTCGCCTGCATTTGGTCAACTGCCTCTTCATGCTACGAAGCACTGCGTCTGCCCAGTTAAAAACCCGAGGCTCAGTACACTCTATGGCATACTGAAAGTAGCTCTGGAGAGCCATGTGAGGAGTAGCACTCCCAGCTATATGAGCAATGGTGAACAAAATAGTGCGAAGGGTCAAATCCTGCACTCCCCAAATGGCTACTTTCCCTTTGCTCCTCTTTGCCTCTGAAACACAGTGCAAACGGTAGTACTCACTCATGGGCAACCCACCACCTTTGCTACCAGTCAGGATCGCGTGGTACCCATGCCATGACAGTCCTGTCAAGAAGTAAATGTCCTCGATATCCAAGGACAATGTGTGGACCCCTACATGGAATACTTGTTGGTTAGGATCCCACATGTGCACAAGGTACTCCAATAACCTGACTTGGGCCCTCATACTCGGGATACAAAAGAATTTCAGAAGACCATAGTCTCGTAAAGTGGCAATGGCGGGCGGATGATTCCCAGCAATGGAATCATCTTCTTCGTGCTCTCTTTCATGCCATTCCAGAACCATGGTGATGGCCAAATACCTGCATAAGAAGCATAAGAAGAAAGTTAGTAACTCTATTCAACACTTGATATCTTTTTCATTGAGCAAAACTTTAAAAAAATTTCCACTGTGCGGTTCTCGCAAGTGCCCTTTAGGCACAGTGCGAGGTTCTCGCAGGTGCCTTTGGGATCACCTGCGAGAATGAGACATTCTCATAGGTCCCGTGTGGTTGGCCTACGAGAATGGCTGAGCGCAACTTTAACCCCCAAAACAAACTCAAAACTGTGATTTTTGCCAATGAAAATGAAAAATCAAACCATGAAAAGATAGAGGACAAGGAGCTTACCTCACTGCCGGAGACGGTTTGTCGAATGGATGCTCGTAACTCCCGCAATCACGCATGGAAATTCAAGGGCAAAAGAGGGGTTTTGGACTCAACTATTGGTAAAGTTAAAATGATTATGGTAAAAAGAACTTTTACCCCTTTATATTTACTTTTACCATTTGTTATTGGATTTTTATAATTTATTTATTAAAACCTAATGCTTAGTACCCTTTTGAGTGCGAATTTTGCAGACATAACGACCTCGATGGTCATGCACAGGGATGCATATATTTTTTCTTATTCATTGCATATTTTAATTTTTTTTTATGGTTTTTGTACAAAACCTCGAGCTTGGTCTTTGTCTGTTCTCACGCTCGAAAATACATGAGAACGCGATCGAGCACACTTTTATCACTTTTTCGGGCTCAACGAGGTTATACGAAAAAGGAACCCCCCTGGAGTCCCCTTTAAGCTCTTTTCAGACTCTCTAAACATGAAAATATTGCCGAGCGACCTTGCTATTTTCATGCTAGTTAAAGTATTTGAAGAAAGCATCTATTGGGCGATAATTTATCTCTTTTTGAGTCTCATCAGACTATTTTACGAAAAAGGATCTGAGAGAGTTCTCTTTTAAGTGTTTTTCCAGACTCTATAATCATGACAAACCTTCGAGTTTTCTATCTTTGGACTCGTTAAACAAGCATCGATAGATCCATAATGGGATCGAACCACTCCTTCCTAGGGTTCATTAAACATACTCCAAAGGAATTATCTGAAGGATGAGCTTATATCAACAAGCATATTTTATCCTCCTCAAGCTTGTGTAAAAATAAAGAGGTACTCGCCAGAAATGGTGGGGGGAAATTTGGGAAAGGGATGTGTTCTTGTATTCATATTAATTGGCAGTAAGTGTCACTCTTGAACATGACACCCCCTTATTCATTATTTGAAGCCGGTTTGGGAAATCCATTTGTCTCTCATTCGATTTGCTACAAGGTCATACCCTGCGTCGTCTCTGAGTCAATGTTTCCAAATCATTGGTCGTGTCATTCATATGTTCAAGAGAAGTTCATCTGAAACCTCTATTGAGTCGACCATCTGCAATTGTCCGTTCTCTCTGTGTCGGCCTTCCCTGTGTCCAGTCCAACTTACATCATACTCTGTTTCACCTTCAAAATCTGTTACTCATTTCGTGTCATTATGGGGGATACATCAAGGCCCTCTTGTGATGAGTTTTGTTCCATCGACTTCAGCTCATTATCTGGAAACAAGACTCAGAAATTCTTTGGTACGTTGGAACTTGCATGCCTCAATGGCAAGTTTCCTCGCTTTCGACAGTGGGTTTACATCATTGACCCCTGATCGAAAGATTTCATCGGATGTTCGACCTCAACTCATTCATTCACATTCGGTGGATTGTACTAGTGTACCTTGGGAGTCATTGACATTAATGGTGATTTCCCTCGCACTTGTTAACAGTTTCATCAATGATCGGTAATCAAGTGGTTTCTACCATGTTCAACTTCAACACATGTAATCACATGGTTAGATTCGTACTTTTGGGAGACGGGATTGAAGACCCTAGATCTCATCTCTTTGTCCAGGTTGCGATGGAATATGTATAATTTGCGACACATAGATCCACTTTGTATGTCTTATGGCTATGTCGTCTCCATTTGAATTTTCTTGCATAGATCCACAGTGTATTCCTGGTGGCTATGCAATATTTTGACGGCATGGATCCACAGTGTATGATTGGTGGCCATTACCTAAGCTTATAATGTCATCCATCCATGATCTGAGTATGGGAATGCCTACCTCAGAAATAGTATGATATTCTGCAGATGCTTGGTTATTCGCAGGTTTCCAATTAGGTGTGCTCCTGATTTCCGACACACACACACGCAGTTTACAAAGTATTTCGACTGTCACTAATTCCGGCCTCATACTTTGGGGGGCATTCTGTTACCCATGATTTTGGTCATCTTGATCGTGTATTGATGATGGTGTACTTAGGCTCCCAACAAGAACTTTCTCCTGAGAAAAGTGACATTCATCTCTTCCCAGAAAACATATTTTTGAAGAGAGTTCGCAGGTTGCTTATAGCCTAGGGTGCGAGAATGACCCATTCTCGCAGGCTGCCTTCAGCTAGGGTGCGAACTTCTCGCACTGTGATATATATCTAGGGTGTGTACTTGTTCTCAAGCTTGGAAAAATATGAAGTCTCGATGGTTCTAGAAGGGAATCTTCTAGAGAATGGGTTGGCATTCGAATGGTTATCATTTTACTAGTTTCCCTGATTTGGTGGGATCATTCTCATCCAAGTAACCATCTCATCCTCTCCTATATATTGATGGGAT
>ML835583.1:32841-48338 GCA_009831015.1 Picea engelmannii | reverse complement strand
TCAAAGGAACTGTAATTCAAAGTTTATCCAAGTAGAAGTCGAAGGAAATGCAAGTCAAATTTTATCGAGGCTGGAGTCAGAGGCACTGTAAGTCAAAGTTTATCAAAGTCAAAGTCGAAGGCAATGGAAGTCGAAGTTTATCGAGGTTGGAGTCGGAGGATTTGTAAGTCAAAGTTTACCCAAGTCGAAGTTGAAGGCAATGTAAAACGAAGTTATCCATGTCAAAGTTGGATTCAGAGGCACTGTAATTCAAAGTCTGTATAACTCAAAGTCAGAGGCACTGTTTAAAATTAAGAACTTTTCACAAGTTACCAATATCCCAATGGTCGATTGGCCCGACTGTGGAGTTCCACTGCTCTACGTTCTACGTGTTTTTATCAAGTTCCCAACATCTCTATGGTCGATTGACCCGACTGTGGAGTTCCACTACTCTATGTTCTACATGTTTTTAACAAGTTCTTGGAATCCCAATGGTTGATTGACCTGATTGTGGAGTTCCAATGCTCTACGTTCTGTGTGTTTTTTTCATAATTTCCCGACATCTCAATGGTCGATTGACTCGACTGTGGAGTTCCACTGCCCTACATTATACATGTATTTTGTGTTGCAATTTCTTCTGAGCTTCTCTTTGATCAATCAAGTTCATCCCCTTTTTTGACATCAATGACAACACTGTCCAACATTCTCCCCCTTTGGCATTGATGGAAACATAGTAAGAACCCTTTATTTTAACTTGGTAAATGCATTTTACTGTTGATCCTCCCCCTTTGACAACAATGACATAAGGAACTTTCTTTTCTCCCCCTGTCCATTTCCTCCTTCTGATTTTGTAGTTTTTAATGAGTTATGGGAATCACTCCCAATTTCTGTCGAATATTTTCAAAGGTACTTCTTGGTAGAGGTTTTATGAATATGTCAACAATTTTCTCTTTAGTATCAAAATATTCCACTTTGACTACCTTTTGAGAAACATGATCTATCAGAAAATGGTATTTAATTTGGATATGTTTGGTTTTAGAATGCATGATAGGATTCTTGGAGATATTTATGGCACTAGTATTATCACAGTTGATAGTAATTGGATGATCATATCTAATTTGTAGGTATTCTAGGGTTTGTTTCATCTATATCACTTGAGTGCAATAGGATGCAAAAACAATGTATTCTGCTTCTACTATGGATAGTGATGTGGAGGTATGTTTCTTACTTAACCATGATACTAGACATTTTCCCAGATAGAATGCTCCTCCACTAGTATTTTTATTTTCATCTACACTACCAACCCAATTTACATTAGTATAAGTAGTCAATGTAAATATTCTATTTTTGGAAACCATAAACCAAACTCTAGGGTCCCTTTAAGATATCTGAATATTATTTTTACTACCTTCATGTGAGTTTATTTAGGTGTATATCGAAATCTACCTCCTACTCCTACATCCTGCAAGATATATGGTCTTTTTCTTGTTGTATATAACAAACTACCAACCATTGATTTGTACATGGTTTGGTCTACTTTTGGTGAATCATCATCTAGGCCTAGTTTGCATCATGTGACCATGGGAGTGCAAATGGGTTTACTGTATTCCATTTGGAATTTCTTTATCATTTATTTGATATATTTAGTTTGGGAAATGAATATTCCTTTATCTATTTAAGTGACTTGTAAACCTAGGAAGAAATTTAGTTCTCCTAGCATAGACATTTCAAACTCTTTCTACATTTCTATAGCAAACATTTTTCTTAGTATAGTAAGATTACTTCCAAATATTATATCATCTACATATACCACCACAAAAATAATATCTTGATCCTCAATTTTGATATATAGTTTGTTGTTAGTAGTCCCTTTCTTATATCCTTGTTTTTGTAGATACTGATCAAGTCTTGAGAACCATGCTCTAGGAACTCATTTAAGACCATACATAGCCTTGTTTAGTTTGCATACATAGTCCTGGTTTTCTATTAATATGAATTGTTCTAGTTGCTCAATATATACTTCTTATTCTAATGTTCCATTCAAGAATGCTGACTTGACATTCATTTGATAAATTTTGAAGTTTCTCAAGAATGAAAATGCCAAAAACATTTTGATGGCCTCTAGTCTTTCTATTGGGGCAAAAGTCTCTTCAAATTCAATACCTTCCACTTGGGCATATCCTTTACATAATAATCTAGTTTTTTTTCTTTATGATCTGTCCACTTTCATTGATTTTGTTTCTGAATATCCACTTGGTTCCTACCACATTCTTGTCTTTTGGTCTAGGGACAAGTTCCCATGTATGATTTTTATCAATTTGATCAAGTTCCTCGTTCATTTATTTTATCCAGTCTTCACTCTTCCTGGCTTCTGCAAAATGTTTGGGTTCTATTACTAAGATCATCGCCTATTTAGAATCAAATATAAGTTTCCTTGTTGTTTCTACTCCTGCTTCTTTATCCCCTTTAATTTGATTTTCAGAGTGATCCTTCTGAACTTTTTTTTATGGTGCTTTTGGTAATGGTGTTTCTTCCTCATCCTTCCCTCCATCAATTTTTGGTTCATTCTCTTGTAGTTCTTCAAGATATTCTTCATTTTTTGATTCACCATCTTCTTCATCATTACTGGTTCTTCTCCATTCATCAATTTTTGTTTCATCTTGAGATTTGATTTTTCTTAATTTTAGATCATCTATTTTCACATTTGCACTTTCTACTATTTTGTGCAATCTTAGATTATAGCACTTGTAGGCCTTTTTTTTAGGTGAATATCCCATAAATATACCTTCATCTGATCTAGAGTCAAATTTCCCTATATTTCTTCATCCCTTTTGATGTAACACTTAATTCCAAAGACTCTGAAATGTTTCACAGATGTTGGTCTTCCAAACCATAATTCATAAGGTGTTTTCTCATTGTTAGTTTTCAGTTGTTGTCGGTTAAGTATGTGGACTACTGTATATATTTCATCTCTCCAAAATTTGTCTGGGATCTTGGCTTCATTCAACATAGTTCTTGTAGCTTCTTGAACAATTTTGTTTTTCCTCTCAACAACTCCATTATGTTGAGGAGTTCTTGGAGCAGACAATTGTCTCTTGATTCCATGATCTTCACAAAACTCATTGAATTATTTAGAGGTAAATTCTCCTCCATTATATGATCTTAAACATTTGATTTTGAGATCTGTTTTATTCTCTACATAAGTCTTGAATGCTTTAAAATTTTCAAATTTCTCAGATTTTTCTTTGAGAAAATACACCTAGGTCATCCTTGTGTAGTCATCAATGATCAACATGAAGTAGTATTCCCCTTGTATACTTTTAGTCCTAAAGGGCCCATAGAGGTAAGTGTAAACATTCTCCAAGGGTTTTGATGTAAAATTCTCTTTTGTATTGAATCAGACTCTTGTATGCTTCCCTAATTGACAATGTTTTCAAATAGGATTTGAAGGCTTGATGACTTTTGGCATGTCTTTTACAAATCCCTTTTTACTAGCTTTTATGAGGCTATCAAAGCTCAAGTATCCCATACTTTTGAGCCATATCCATATTTCATCTACTTGACTCATATGAAATTCGTATTCTTCCTCAATATCTAGGATATATAGATCTCTTGAGGTTCTTGGTGCAATAACAACTAAGTTTCCTAATCCTTCTCTTCTTATTTCACATTTTTGTGAGCAAAAAATGAGTATATGTCCCTGATCACAAGTTTGGATTACACTGAGTTGATTAGGTTTTAAATTTTCTACTAGCAACACATTTTTTACTTTATTTTTCTTGTTTCCCAAAGAAACTGTGTCTTTCCCTAGTATTTTGGTAGATACATTATCTCTAAAAGTGACTTTACCTTTATCCTTCTTTGTAAAAGTGATAAATTTTTCTTCATCTCTTGCCACATGTTTTGAGCATCCACTATCAATATATCACTAGCACTTTTTGTTCTTTGCATACATGGCCACTTTAAATTCTGTTACTTTTTCTTCTATATGTTTTTATTTCCATATCTTCTTATCATGTTTGTTAGAGTTGCTTGTCTTCAATGATGGCATTGCTAATCTACATTCACTAGCTTTATGGCCATAGTTGTTGCACTTGTGGCAGTCAACATTGTACTTTTGTAAAGGAGAGAATGAATTATAATTTCTTTTCTCTACATAATTCTTGTTGTTTTTATATCTTTGAAAATTTATTGGTTTATAGTTTCTATAGGCTTTATAATGTACTTCTTTGTGTCCAAAGTTGTTGCATGAATACCAATATTTAAGAAAGATATGTTTATATATATTAGGAGGAGTCCTTCTAATCATTGTATCTCCTTTTCCTGTTGGAGGAGGTGATTTCTTATTAAAACCAATCTTTAATGGTGCCATCTTTATCTTGTTGTATTCTCTTTTTAAGGAATTTCTAAGAGCATCTGCATAATTGATTGATTGTTTATCAGTTTTCTGTACAGTAGAGGTTGAATTTTGATCATATCCCAATCATGTTTTATCATTTGGTTGTATTTGGTGGTTAAGAATATCATTCAAAATATCTGAGTTTTTCTCAAACTTTGACTGTTTCTTTTCCTTTTCAATTTCTCTTCCTAGTAGGACAATTTCAGCCTCTAGCTTTTCATAGTCTTGTTCCCTATCATTGAGTTGTTTCAAATTGACTTCTTCTATTCTTTTAGCTTCTTGGAGTTGAGTCTTTAAATAATAGATGACTTACCATGTTTCTTTGATGGTCTTTGACACTTCTTTTTCTTTTGAATTTTGTGCTTCTTCATATTCCGAAAGTTGTTTTCTTAATGATTTATTCTTCCTTTTATACTTTTTGAGTTCATCCAAGGCACTGATTATCTCTTCTTCAAGATCTACTTCTCCTTCACCCTCAGAGCTTTCTTCTTAAATCTCAAGGTTATTTTTAGTGTGATTATTTTGAGTTTCTATACCCATAAATAGGTGCTCAGATTCCTCTTCTTCTTCACTTTCTTCAGATGAGTTGTTGTTCTCTTCAATGTAAAAGGTTTTCTTCTTGTAGACCTTCCTTTTGCCTTTGGTTTGTCTCTTCTTCTATTCTTTGAAATTTCCTTCATTATCATTTTCTTCTTGTTTTGGATAGGGACATTTGGAAACAAAATGTCCAATATTTCTACAGTTAAAGCATATTAGAGGGAAATTCCCTTGTATCTACCAGTTCCTTTCTTGAGTTTCTTCATGAAGTTAGCTATTTCTTCATTAGATGTCTCTAAATGATCTTCATTAGACACTTTATCCTATTTCTTCTTTTCCTTAGATGATTTGAAGGTTGTTTCTCCTTTTGTTGGCCTTTCTTTCCCTGTTCTCATATCATACGTTGTGAGTATCCCATTTAGTTCATCCATTGTGAGATTATCAAGGTCTGGTCCATCTTCAAGAGTATAAATCTTAGAATCATATCTTATGGGTAATGATATCAAGATATTTTGGACAATGGGTTGATCTATGATTTCTTCTCCTAATTCTCTGATTGAGTTGACCACTTCATCTACTCTCTGAATATATTCTACTATGTTCTCTTCTTCTTTCATTTTCAGGTTTTCAAATTGTGTTTTGTAGGTTTGTAGTTTGGCCTTTTTGACTTTGTTGTCTCCTTCATATATGACCTTTAGTTTATCCCATATTTATTTGGTTGACTTACAATGAATTACTTTCACAAATATAGGATTGGCTAATCCTCCTAGGATGGCATTGGCTGCTCTTGCATTGTCATTACAAAGCTTCTTGTTGGCTGTGTTTGTGGGAGTAGTAGTAGGTGCAATGTAACCATCTTCTACAGATTCCCAGATATCAAAACCCAGGGACATTATATAGCCTTTCATACTCACACTCCAAAGTTCATAATCATTCCCTTTGAACAAAGGTACTCTAGTGTAAGACATTCCTTCTTGTTGATCCATTGGATTATGCAAAATCTACCTTCAAGTTATTAGACTGTGTTGAAGGCACCTGCTCCAATACCAATTGTTGGAATATGATTTAATACTGAGAGGGGGGGTGAATCAATATTAATAAATTTTCAACAATCTTTAATAATAATTTATTAATTTTATTAATCAACAAGAAAATTTAGTAAACAACATCAATAAATATAAACTTAAATTACAAGTTTTATTTGAAGATTGATTTAGAGCACCAACTCTAGGAGACAACAATCCCCTTATTCAAGGAACTAATCCTAGGAGGCACCAACTCCCTTGATTTAGGAAACCAACCCTAGGAAGAACCAACTCCCTGGTTTTAGGGCTCCAACCCTAGGAAGCACAAACTCCCTTGTTTTAGAGCACCAACTCTAGGAAGCACCAACTCCCTATTTTTACACTTTAATTAGAAAAGGATATTTAATCCTTCCTTCCTCCTCCCTTCCACCCTCACCTCATAAGTATCTTTTTCTTTCTTACTTCGAATCTACACTTGCTTCTGATGTTCTGATGTAGACCACATAGATATCTTTCTTTCACCATATCTTTTTGTTTATATAGTATTCCAAAAGGTGTTAAATTGAAACATTGTGTCTTTTAATAATGAACCATTGGACATTTTCATTTTATTAACACAATAACAATAATGTTGTCATTTTTAATTAGGAAGAAATTTTCTCCTTTTTTATGTCTTTACGAAAAGGATCTTTAATTACATTTTTAACTTCATTTTCCTTGACTTCGTAGTTATCTTGATAAGGTATTTTATCCTTTATCTTTTGATTAGACATGATTCGACTCTTCTTATTTTAATCTCATGTTTACTGTAATCTTAGTCCTTCAATAGATTATATTTTGAACTCAATTTCCTGGTGCATTTTCCTGTACCTGAAATGGACGATTTCCATATGACCAGACTGTTGTGACTTATGGTTTATACAAATATGGCACAAATACCTGTACTCTGGTTGTTTATACGTTGGGAAATTCTCGACCACTCAAACCACAAAGTTGCTTTGGAAAGTAATATAGAGTCGACCACCTGGAATTTGAAATGGAAATTGAGTTGGTCAAAATGCAAGTCGAAGTTTATCAGGGTTGGAGTCAGAGGCACTATAAGTTTTAAGTTTAATTAAAGTCGAAGTTTATCAGGGCTAGAGTCGGAGGCATAATTTGAAGTTGAAGAAAATGCAAGTTGAAGTTTATCAAGGCTGGATTTGGAGGCACTATAAGTCGAAGTTTATCCAAGTCAAAGTCAAAGAATATGCAAGTAGAAGTTTATTGGGGCTAGATTCATAGGCACTACAAGTCGAATTTTATCCAAGTTGAAGTCGAAGGAAACGCAAGTCAAAGTTATCTAATTCGGAGTTGGAGTCGGAGCCACTGTAATTCGAAGTCTATCTAAGTCAAAGTCAGAGGCACTGTTTAAACTTAACAACTTTTCACACGTTCCCGACATTCTGATTGTCGATTGGGCCGACTGTGGAGTTCCACTGCTCTAAGTTCTGCATGTTTTTCACAAGTTTCGAACATCCCAATGGTCAATTGACCTGACTATGGAGTTCCACTTCTCTACATTATGCGTGCTTTTCACAAGTTTGTGACATCCTGATGGTCTATTGACTTGAATGTGGAGTTCCACTGCTCTATGTTCTGCATGATTTTTTCACAAGTTCCTGACATCCTTATGGTCAATTGACCCGATTATGGAGTTCCACTTCTCTACGTTCTACATGTGTTTTTTGCTGCAATATCTTATGAGATTCTCTTTGGTCAATCAGGTTCATCCACTTTTTTGAAATCAATGACAGCACTGTCCAACAATTATATCTCCCACCAAAATTTGGTTCATGGTTGTTGATCATTGATCAACTCCAGGATCAACGATCCATATTAAATGCATACATCCATAGAGCTTATATGATGGTTCCATAATTCGGTCACATTGGATAAGTGTTGGTCCTAAGAAGATAGGATTTAATCCCTTGGACTAGATTCGTTCTTATGGAAATTAGACTAGCACCAATGATCCACCAAGGGTGTCAAGCATAATTAAGGATCTCACGATAGGGATTGAGGAGTTATTATTTCCATGGACCTGTTGAGTCCATATCGTGGGCCGAAAAACCCATGGGTCCAAGGATAGAAATCAACGATCCTAAGGACCCCATATTTGGTATTATCAATGAAGTATCAGGGCATGGTCTCTTGTAATTATCAAGTGGTATTAGAGCACAAGGAAAGATTTCTCTGGAAGAGAGTAAGTGGATTTGCAGCAGCCTAGGGCAAGGAGTGCTCAGAAAAGGTTCCATAGGAGAGAACCAGGAGAATATCGAAAGGATGAGATAAGGAGAGAATCTTAGTGAGGTATTGTGTAGCAGGGTGAAACATAATTGTTACTACAAAGGATTGTTTGTAGCTCACTGACTGAGCATTGGAGAAGCTTTGTGATGCATGAGGAAAAGGAAGACCAGAGAGTGAAGATGGAAAAAACAATAGAAATACATGATCAAGAGATCATGAATATTTTTAACCATGGAAGCTTGATGCATGAGAAAATACCCCCAAATCAAAGTTGAAATTTCGTGAAACTTCGAGAAGACACAACATGGCCAAGAAGATGAGATTTCCTTGTATTTGATTGAGTTGTTGAAATTGTTATGTAATTTTCCCTTTGAAGAATCTAGTTAACAATTTTAGGAGGGAATAATGGATCTAAGATGATCCATGATATTTTAATTCTTTTTATAAATGTAATCCTATGGGAATTGTGATAGGGAGGATGGTACAATGTAATATCAGGAAGACAAATGTAGTCTAGCCATAACGACTATGACTGTGTGTAATTCAAGCTCGAACCCTAATGAAAGTATGTATTTTATGTAACATGTGTGTATGGTTATATTTTTATGAAATATGTGTGTAGAAATCCAAAAAATTATATATCTGAGTGTGTGTGCAAGGATAGATTGTGAGCGGAGAGTATTTGTTGCAGATCAAATGGAAATCATTTTTCGATCACTGAAAGTATCGACAATGATAAAATTATAAACGATGTTGTGTAGGAAGATACATGACCATCCATCCATAGAGGAGATCAATTATCCTCATAATTTCATATCGCGTCCCTCGAGAGTTTTCTATCGTCGACAATTCCCGACATCCTGAGGTTCGAGACATGTGGCACAATTTGAATGGCGTGATGAAGTGAGGATATCCATCGTTGATAAACTAATGGATCAATGTTGATCTATTGTGATATGAAGTTAAACGATATCGCGATACAATTATCCCATAATCGTCGATTGGAAGATGAGATTAACAGAGGATAGTGATATCAGGCGATAGATGTGTAATAGGTTTAACAAAAAACCTTTGTAATAATCTTAAGAATTGGATGGTCCATATTGGATATGAAACTCAAAGATTGACGACTCTCATGATAGTGTCTCTCGGACATAAGGATTTTTGGTACTTCCAAAGACGACATGTGGAAAGGAGGTTTCAGAGTATTCAATTTTTTATGGTGTCCCACGACAAGGATTTAAGAACAATCAATGGTCCATATATGATCTGCAATCTAGATCAATGGTGGAAATTATATCTCCCACCGAAAGTTGGTTCGTGGTTGTTGATCGTTGATCAACTACAAGATCAATGATCCAGATTAAATGCATACATCTGTGGAGCTTAGTTGACGGTTCCAGCCTTTGGTCATGTGGGATAAGTGTTGGTCCTGAGAAGCTAAGAGTTAATCCCTTAGACTAGAGCCTACATTATGGAAATTAATCTAGCGCTAACGATCCACCAAGGGTTTCGAGTAAAATTAAGGATCCCGCGACAGGGATTGAGGAGTTATTGCTACCATGAAAATGTTGAGTCCATATCATGGGTCGAATAACCCACAGGTCTGAGGATCGAAATCAATGATCCTAAGGACCCTAGATTTGGTATTATCAATTAAGTATCAGGGCATGGTCTCTAGTACTTATCAGGAAGGGGGTATGATGGGAATGGAGGGATTTGAAAAATAATACAAGTATAGAATACGGGAGAGGGAGATAAAGAGAAGTGAGGGATGTGAGAAATTAAGTGTGGAAGAGTGGTAGAGTAGGGGAAGATTTGTAAATCCAAGAAAAATTGACATGGTTCCAAGAATCGTAAAGTGCGCTTCCAAGATAATAATAATGTTTCCAATAAAATCTTATCTTTGTTGCATATTGAGGAAGCACTATTTGGGTATTTAGATGTAAACCTGGATATCTTGAGCATACAAACTCATGTTTTGAATCTGAAAAATGTGTGATGAAGTTGAGACTGAGGGATACGCCATTAAATTGTAATCATTCAAAATTTTCTTCTTCTGATGTCACTTCTTTATTATTATTCCAGGAGTGGAAAAATAGAGGTGACCAATTTTTTATTAACAAAAATCTACAAGCGGGTATGTGTTTAACCTGTTTGGAGGAGAAATCAGTTGGATGAGAAAAATACAGTATGTAGTAGCACTCTCAACTACATAATTTGAATACATTGAAGCCATTCATGCAATAAAGGAAGTAGTATGGTTACATATATTTTTTTTAGGTATTGGGTTGGTACAACAAGTTGTAATGATAGATTGTGATATTCTGAGTGAAATATTCCCAATGAAGAACCCAACTTATCATTCAAAGACTAAGCATATTGATGTTCAATATCACTTTGTGAGAGACATGGTTGAAGAAAAGAAGGTGTTGTTGATGAAGGCAGACACTTTGAATAATGTTGCATATTCATTAACAAAATTTGTGAGCTTTGAGAATTTCTCTTGGTGTAGAGGATCTATGGGCATCACTACCCTGGATTGTTGACTATGTAACCCTGTAAATCCCTGTATGCAAAGAAAAAAACAAGTGGGAGAATGTTGGGTATATGTTGTATTATTTTCATGAATGTAGGTCCCCTTAATGGAGCCTCAGGGGTGGAGCCCCTGAGAAAAGTTTTTGAGAGGGTTATTCGCCATTTTATTTTGGATATTCGCCCATTGTTTTTTATGGTTTTTCAGCACATGGTTTTCAATGATGGTTTTCTAATTCTAGTTAAGGAATTAGGGTTGTTGATTGATTTGGGTCAATGAATTAGGGGTTTGGATGTCGTGGGATCCTATATGTATTGTATTGTAAACAATGAAGAAGATGATGAATAGAATATTAGAGGCGCAATTCTAAATAGGTTTATGGTTTTCTTGGTTTGGGTTTCCAGGGTAAAAATATTTGTGTAATGTGTGTCTATGCCATTCTATATTTTTGTTTTTTATTAAGAATCTGTTTGCAATACTTTATTGTACAAGGCTAAAATGTTCAATATTCCTCTTCCTCAAACAAGACCAACTTAACGATAATGACGTCTTCACTATTAATCATCAAATTGGCCTCCCTCTTGACAGATTCAAACCTCTTCCACTCCCTTAGCGCTCTAGACCACATCTCCTTCTCCACGTGCTGCTCAACTTTCTCTAAGATATCGTCCTCATCATACCTATACCATAATAATTGGCATCAATTCGATTGTAAATATCATACCTAGAACTCCTCTTCTTCACCTCAAGGGGCTTATCAAATAGCTCTTTGACATCGGGGAGTAATTTCCCAACCTCAGTTGTACAATTGGTTATTGGAAGATGACATGTTACAATATTCCAACAACCAATTGTACAAGTTGGGTTGCAAAATTCATCCCTGACGTCAAAGAGATAAATTATAAGCCCCTTGAGGAAAAGAAGAGGAGCCCTAGGTATGATATTTACAATTGAATTAAAGCAAGTTATAATGGCTATAGGGATGTCAAGGATGGTATCTTGGAGAAATTCAAGTAGCCCGTGGAGAAGGATATGTGGGCCAGAGTGTATAGGGAGTAGTAGAGGATTGTTTCTATCAAGAGGGAGGCCATGCTAATGATCAAGAGGGGAGTGGTTGTTTCCAATAAAATGGTCATGTTCGAGGAAGAGGAAGATGTGGTAGAATAAATGGTAGAGCAGGACAAGGGAAACCAAAAACAAAAAGAACACGAGTTTGTTTCCCATGTGTCCCTTATAGATGAGAAAGAAATCAAGTGCATGGCTGTGAAGAAGAAGAAACATGATCTTCTTAGTAAATACACGAGTGGGGATCTCATGGAGGAGCAGGTTGATGCCAAGGTAATGCTTAATATTTAGTGATAAGGCATGCTAACGAAGCTTATGGATCATCGATTGTTTTCCCAAATGTGATTCTTAACTTCTATTAAATATACAATATGGGCCTTATGTCATTCTTAAGGTTGACACACTATTATAATTAAGACATCCACCAGGGTTTCATTCTTCCTGATCGAGTCAAAGGGGCACTAGGAAGCTCTAATCGCAGAGCTTGGTAGTCCCATTTATTCCAAAGTAGGGGTCAATATGATTAAATTGGAAGGGAATGAAGTTTGTGTGCCCAGTGCCACTGACAAGGGCCCTAGTTATAGATACTTTGGGGCTACAAAATTCCTCCCCAACTTCAAAGAGATATTCAATAATCCCCCTCGAGGAGAAGAAGAGGAGGTGTAGGTATGTGATTTAGAAGAGAATTGATTTCCATTCATACTATGTCTATAGGAATGACAAGGATGATATCCTAAAGAAATTTGAGCAGACCACATAGGAGGATATGTGAACTAGAGCATTGAGGGAGTGGCAAAAGATTGATTCTATGCACTAAGTTATGAGCGACACTGAAGAGTGACCTCCATTTTTGCCTCTACAAAGAAAAAACTTTGCACAATTTAATTTTGAAGGTTTGCATATGTAGTTTGTGAATTAAATTGTTTTTCCTTTAGTTGTTGTTTCTGCTTCTCCTGCACTTGTCGTTGTTGTTGTCTTTAATTCACATAAAAAAAAATAGGCACATAAATATAGATAAAACACATTGAAATTATAAAACAAACACATATATATAACTAATTTGTATTTATAAAAAACTAAAATTAATTTATGTTTGCAAACCAATGTGGAAAAATAACTGGTTTTGCTACAATAGTTAATACACACCGTGCCTGGTGTGCTATATCATAAACAAAGAACTGCAAAATAGTGCGTTAAGTCTAACACATATGTTCTTCATTGTTATTCAAGCACCGTTATATACATAGAAGTGTGTTTTTTTCTTGAACGAACTAGACATAGGGAAAATAAGACATCCTGCTATGTCATTTCACATTTGTTTTGTGCGACGCGGTGTGGTTTGATCTACGAAATTCACTGCTTTGTTAAATTTTTTGATTGATAAACTAGGCAGTGCAATATTTTATATGAAAATCATTGATAATCTAACTTCCTTGGAGCATCAACGATTTTTAGCGGTGTGTTGTCTTTTATGAGGCACCGGTAACAAGGCATTTTATAGAACACACAAATATGATAAATTTTTAAATGTCTTTCCTTGTGCCACTCTATTAACAACATTGATGCGTTTTGTTGAAATGAATGCACCAAAGCTCCATTTTTCTAATTTCATGTGCATTTTTATCAATATGTTTGTCTTAGAATGCACCAGTAATGGGGCATCCCATAGGATGAACCACTAAGGTAAATTATTATATATTTTCCCGATGCCTTACAATACACAACATGTTTTCATTATCATGGATTTGATGCACCACTAGGCCCATTTTTTTTTATGGAATTTAAGTAGTGAGATTGGTTAATAGAATGCACTGGTGCTCCATTTGTTTTAGAGAATGAGTGTTTTGCGAATTGATGCGTTGTTATTTTATAATGCACCATTTATAGGGCATTCCGAAAAATAAACCACTATATTAAATTTTCGACATTTTAATGGTGTTATTCCGTGAACAACTCTAGTGCGCTTATTTATCCTATATGCACTAGGATCAGGGATTCCTGTGAATTCATAGGATGCACTAGGATCATGGATTCCTGGGAATTCATAGGACACACCTTGCACATGGATTCATGTAAATCTGCAAGACACACTAGCGTTTGAGGTAAGTTGAATCGTTTAAATGCACCGCATGGAAAAAAAATATAAAAAAGAATAAATTTCAAGCCACTTTGAAATTTTAATGCAATGAAAAACCAAATTACAAGGTAATAAACAATTTACATGGTTCCTTCTCTCCTAATGATGCATGGTTTCACCATAGAGAAGAGATGAAAATTGCAGTATTTTTCAAAAATTTGGAAATGTGTGGAATCTAATGGTGGAGCTATTGAACTAAATGTAGAGCATTGAAAACAGGGTGATTGTAGAAGGAGAGTGAGAACCGATGCTTGTTGGAGAGGTTGGAGTCACATAATGAGGTGTAACAATGAAAATCCATATGGAAAGTTTTTTTATTTAAATGTTCTTCGGTGTGTCCAATAGTTGCACGCATTGGGGCATTATGTTTATGTGAGCATTGGTTTGCCATAATACAACAAAAGAACCAAAGAAAAAAACTTCTGCTAAAACCTTCAAACGCCCTCCTCCGCTATTTTTTTTGTTTTTAGCGGATACCGATGTGTCTTAATTTTGAAGCATTGGGTGTTTGTATTTTGTGCACACTGGTGTGTTTGTACCTTATAAGCACACTGCTAAAAACATCTCCACAAAAACTTCTGACCGCCCACCTCCACTAACAACCTCCACTATAAATAGCTCGAAGAGATAAGTTTTTCACAGAGGTTCCGTAAAAACCTCTGCTACAAGGTGTTCTCCTTGTAGTGTTTTCACCATTTCAAAGAAGAGAGTCTCACCTAAATAATTTAAAATGATTGTTGTCAATTACTTGTTAACTACGAAAAGATAAGTTTAATGGCAACCATACCCATATTCATAGACCACAACATATATATCATAAACCATAAATATTCACATAGGCATTGTTACATAGTGAAGGGAAGCCATATCAACCTTTATTTCCATTATTAACCTATATATAGAGATCCAAGTCAAAACATAGTTTTATAATCCAACATATCTAGACTTTTTTTCCAATAGAAAATTTCTCTATATATTGATATATGTTGTTCTAATTGTACATATTCATAGCTTACTAACATAGCCATCGTCCATAATATGTGAAATGTGATCATCAAAGTATCACCAAGTCCAAAAATATGGCATATCACATAGATATTACAACCTACCCAAAAGTTACCAAAGTAATACAACTATACTATTGCCCGCCTCAACAAACTATCCAAATATAGATTACATAGTTATCCAAATTGACTAGTGGACAATGTTGGACACACCTACCAAACTTAGAGGGGGGGTTGAATGAGTGTGGGGATCTTTTTCCCAAAACTTCCCTCTTACACAAAAGCTCCTTAGTTAACATTCAACATTTTCTCATTACTCATTGTTGTCATTTATAATCAATTAGATGTGAATACATATCAGAAAAATATATCAGCAACATATCATCAACAAATCATCTCCACAAGGAACACAAAGAACACAAGATGTATGTACCAACTCATCAACTGCTTGTCTCAACCATGACTAGTTTTGGATTAGTCAACAACCCCAACTTGAATTAATCATAACTTTGTACCTATAATGAATAAA
>ML835583.1:0-31394 GCA_009831015.1 Picea engelmannii | reverse complement strand
AATACATATTATATTACATCAATAATCAATCAATCAATCCTTTGACATCAATCAATCACTTGACATCAATCAATCAAACCATTGGCATCAATGACAACATGATCCAATAGACAAAACACAGATTAAGCATCAAGTCCTTGATATAAAAAGGAAGTCATTTCAGTCTAGTATGTTGATCATGGAAAGAGATGTGAAGTAAGTGGGGGGCCCTCCTGTCCATCCTTTCATTTGTTGTAGTGGATCCTTCCTTCTGGTACCAATAATACATGCTTTGATAGAGTATCAGCCTCCAAATTATCTTCCCTGTATATATGATCAAACTTAATGTTGATGAAGAGGGGAATGAGTTCCCTGATCTTTATCATCCAGCCCATAAGAGAGGTTACTTGTAAATTGGATTTTTAATTTAACCAATCAATAAGAATCTTTGAATCCCCCATGACATGTAGGTGCACAATGTTTAACTGATGTGCTAAGGTTAATGATGCCCATACCCCAAGTAGTTCTGCCCTGGTGTTTGTGCCTTGTCCACAATTTAAAGTCCATCTGTAGGTTGTACTTCCTATAGTCTTTATTATGCCCCCTGCCCCACAAAGTAAACCATTTTTTTTGTAGCACCATCAAACCAACAAATAGAATCCATAGTAATGTCTGGATTCTTCTTAATCATGTTGGGTGTCCTTTATTGTATCTGACCACTGGTAGGCTTCAACATCCCTATGATTTGTATGCTAACACTTTTCACTGAGGGGGAGAAACTATCAAAGATACATCTATTTCTTTCCAACCAAAAATACCAACATACAATTATTGGTAAGGTATTGTATACTTTTCCCACCTTCAACCAGTTTTCAAAACAATTGTTTAAAGAATTGCCTCCTCAAGTAGTGACAAGATTAAATGCAGTTTGTAAATTTTTCCACAGTTTTAAAGTAAAAGAACAGTTTATGAAAAGGTGAGATATGGTATCCTCATCCCTATAGCAAAGTGAACAACTACTCGGACCAACCCAACCTCTTTTTTGTAAAGAATCCCAGGTAAGGATTTTATGTTCTAAAGTTAACCAAATGAACAATTTAAAATTATAAGCTAAGTCCCAGGTCCATAACTGTCTTCACCATAAAGAAATATGTTGTGGCCAAAATTTAATTGCCATAGCATTGTAAATATTTTTGACCGAGAGTAGTCCCGACTGGTCACCACTAGTCCACAATAAAATATCTTCTTTAGATTGCAGTTGGACCCCCAAGTTGATAAGAGCCTTTGTAAATGTTTTCCATTCCATAGCCACAATTCCCATGAGTCCCAAGTCCTCACTAGATCTCCACTGATCGATGACATAGCCCTAGGATGATTGTGCCTTCGCTTGGAACAAATAACGTATATTTATATTTTTTAAAACCATTAAAAGATCCTGGGATAATAAGGATACGTTTTTGATGCCTAGAATTTTATCCAAAATCTAATTTTTATTAAAGGGGGGAGGGTGCAACACTAGGACTTCTCCGGAGGTCACCCATCCCAATATTACTCTAACCCATGCACTCTTAACTTTGGAGTTTTTATGGGATACGGTGAATTAACGCTTGTATGATTGTACACCCAACATATCTAAACTTAATTATATGTTATGAACCAAATAACATAAAAATAAAAATAAACATTATCAACACATCAACTTATAAGTGAAAGTGATTAATGACAACATGCTTTGGAGAATTTGTAATAACATGTATGGTATACATTCTCTTCTCCTTGTTCATTGAACTAAGCCAAATGAAATAATTTTAGGCATGGCTTGCAACTTGAGTAGGTGTCCATGAGACCACAAACTTTCTTGATATGCTTCTCCAATCACCTTTTCCATATTTATGTAGTCCCATCAAGAAGAGTATGCACCATACAAAGATACAACAAATTAACTTCAATCCTTTTCTATATTACACATCTGATGTAACAAATATTTATTTTTATATATAATCTTATAACTTCACGAAGAGAAGCAAGGAAATCTAGAGCCTAGGGTGGAGGAGATCTTTGTGTCATCTGTTACTCTAATAAAACCAAAAAATAGATATCAATTTTTTTCAATTACTACAATTTTTAAAATTTAAAATTGAATTATTATTTATCTTAGTTGTTATATTTAAACAATTACTATAAATTAGGATAGGTCTATATGAGCCTTGGATCTATTAAGCGCCAAGAGGGATCAAAAAATAGAAAGGTACAAACCTCAATATTTATTAAATGGTACATGGTGGTGCAAGAAGATTGAGATTTTCACCTCTAGTTTTTTTAATCCCTATTGTTGTTCAATAGATATAGGGTTAAGATAGATCTATTCAAGCTCACCAAAGTAGGTGGGGTTTAGTACAAGAAGGATGGAAATCAGAGCAATGAAAGTTACTATAGAGAAAATTATTTTCAAATATGACTATATATTTCAGGTGGAGATGCAATTGTTTCTTTACTAGATCAAATGAGAAGATACTCTTTAAGAGTTTTTCTTGCACTCTAAACATATTTGTATATTTAATAGCTCATCTAATATGTCATGATATTAGAGGCAAACATCAATCTTAATTTCTAAATTATTAGTCAGATTCTGAGGAGCACCTGATACTAAAAGAAGATCACAACTATTGAATTTTATTTCACAATCTCCATACAACAGTAAAGACTTTGGGCTTTGGGGAGACTACGACTTTTTAGACACAAAATGAGAATTATTAACATAGGAAAATATAGTCAAAACAAAGTAGATGAGATGCACCACAATTTGAGGACATAGTTTGTTCCTCAACTCTTAAGAAGCACAAACCAATCTTGAGCAATACGTACATATATCTATGCTTCCCTTGTCTATAATCTGACTTTGGTTTTGGGTTCATTTGTTTATATGATGCAAAATGTTTCTATCGTCCATTTTCATTTAAGATAATCTAGAAATCACATTTAATGATTTCATGGTAATTTTAGTTGAGGAAATAACTCAAAACCTCTTACAAATGGATATGGATCCTTAACCAAAAGGTAATACCATTGTCTTCAGTAGGTTTCCCACTAACATTAGCTTTTTGATGAAGTTGAGCTCCAAAAAAGAAACATACTAGGGCACTCCATAAAAACAATCTGCAACTTGGCCTATGATAGAGCCAATCGCATTAATTAGGAGTGACCGACCTTCCTAAATCATAATGTAGATAGGTCTGCTACCACTAATGAGTGCCCAACTTCTCCTAAGAAGAGAACATGGGTTAGATTTGTGGGTTCCTAATCATAATACACATACCAATAGTTGTTTTGTGGTCTACGTATATAGGAATTATTGCGTTAGTGAAGACTCCTCCCATTTTAGGCAAAGTCACACAAATTGGCAAGGACTCAACAAAGCCAAAGTTAAGAATCAATTCGATGATAGAGAAAAACTCAATAAAACTTGAGTTATTAAAAAAGCAGGGCATTTACACTCAAAATATCAAGGAATATTAACTTGGAAACTTACGAACCATAATTAAGTCTAACTCAGTTTTGACAAGAGATTTCAACAGAGTTTTGATTTGGCCCATTAGCTTGGAAAGAGTAGTCAACTTGGAAGTACTCACAAAATTATAAAGAGTCATGCTTCTTTGATTTTAGGGTGATTGCAAAGGGAAAGAAACCTGGGAGTATACCCCAAGACACAAGAAGTCATCTGAGGAATACTTCTTTCTCCATTGTGAGGCCTATAGCACCATCGAAAAAGGATCAACACTGGAGGGTGTAATCTAGTTAACATTTTTTCAAAGTATCAAGTAACAGGATGAAGAAAAAAATTGTCCAAGTCATACCAATTTGTCGAGCTTGTAGGAGAATGGCCTCTACTAGCAACTAGCATGCCACAAACACCTCACACATAGATAGCATCGCCAAGATGGAGAACTAACCTTATATGAATAAACACACTTTACCATTATTAAAAAGTAACATTTGAATTAGAAATATTCTACTTTCAATTACTTTATATATATAATTGATATAAAAATATTTTAATGTTGACATTAAAATCAAGTTGATATAAAAATATTTTATTAAACCTGGACATAAAAACTTATCGATAGAATATTGAATTTGTTACTTTCTCTTTATATAAATATAATTATAATTTTTTATTAATAATAAAATATTTCTTTTATAATAAATATTTTTTAAATGTTATATAAACTTCATATTGAGTATAAAAGTCCCCTCCCATAATTCCCGACTCCCCCCTACTTGCGAGCTCCGCCTTAGTTGCCAAACTGTAAAAGGAACGATTGCAGAAAAACAAATTACACTCTCCCTCATACCATGCTGTTAAAAACACCCATTAACATAATTATAAGATAATTTTGAATCTAGTTAATCTTTTCTATATAATATAATGGTTCAATAATTTAAAATAAAATTACCATTTAGTAATGAAGACATTTTTCTAGAAGAAATTTCACAAATTATATTAAGTAGATATAATTTTTAGCATCCAGGTTGTACAGTATAATCCATAAAGAATAATCCAGAAAGGATAATGACATGTACTTTGTAAAAAACAGAAAAATCTAAAAACAAATACATCCATGCACACTAAGAAACCCTTATTAACTGAAAGAAGCTAAAAGGAGACTGGATCTTTTCCGAGCTAGAGATGAAGGTCGAATTCTTCACAAATCAACAAATTCTGTCTTGAAGGAGGAATACAACAAAATATAGTGTTAATAGATATTGAGTAGGTGACGTTGTCCTTGCACTCCTTGAGTGTAAAGGTGAAGCGTGATGTAACTTTCCGGTTCATTTAAATCTTTTTTGAAAGCAAATCTGCTTCTTTGTTAAATTCTTGATAGATGTGGAAGAATTGAGTGCTTTCGAAAGTGTTCTTAAGAGTTCTGATTCTTTTTTTCCAGCCTTCAAGAGAGCTCACACAAAAATCACTTCTATCATTCAACCATTTGATAATCACCTTTGAATCGCCTAAAATTTGAATTTTTGGGAGAGCAAGTAGGTTGGCTAAGTGTAATGTAGCCCAAACCCCTAATAATTCAGCCTTAGTATTTGATCCGGTTCCAAAGTTCAGGTACCATTTTTGTACCAAAATGTTCGAAAGTTTAATTATGCCACCAGCTCCACAACACTAACCATTTACCTTTGCTGCACCATTAAAACAACACTAACCATTAAAACAACACTAACCATTTGCCTTTGCTGCACCATTAAAACAAGCTACAAGAAATTCAATGTTCTGATTAATCAAACAAGAACAAAGCGAAGAATTGGTAATAAGTTCCACTGTCTTGTGAACTATACCAAATACTCAAATCATTACCAAATGCGCTGAGGGGGTTTTTTCATTAAAGGTTGCTGCATTCCTTTCGAGCCAGACAAACCAGCAAATTAGGGGAGTTAATGTAAAAGGAGCAGACTTGTTTACTGTCCACTTGGATAGGCTATCATCGAAACTATTTCCGCCCCACTTCTGGTTAAAATTTCCTGTAGAGTAAATGAAGTTCCACACAGAAATCATAAATGAATAGTGCAAGAAAAGATGATCTGAAGATTTGTTGTCGTGCTTCCACAAGATGCATCTGCTAGGGCCTTCCCATCCTCTGCGTTGGAGATTTCGCCACGTCAAAATCTTATTGTTGGCGGCCAGCCACACAAAGAGTTTTACTTTCAATTGCACATTCCAATTCCAAATGCTCTTATGCCATCCAGAAACAGTCGGCATGTTCTGAGTAGCGCAAATGGCCAAGTAGACGTTTTTTGAAGTGATAAGCCAGGAGGCATCACCCCCGATCCAGTGTAATTCATCTCCGCAATCAGTTAAGGTGATGCCCGAGGCTTGTAGTGCTCTTTTGAATTGGTCCCACTCTGATGCTAGGTCCCCGATGAGCTCTAAATCGGAACTGTCAGTCCACTGTGGCGAATGGGAGAATTGATGTAGTGTTTTCCAGGCATGTGCTAGAACAATTATATGTTTTTGTTGAAGAGTGGACCGAAGGCGTGGTGACAGGAATGAGTGCATGCCCAAGTCCAGATTTCGATCTCTCCCAATATCCACGTTGGTTCTCGATCCTGGCTTCCAGATTAGCCAATTGTTGATAATGTGAACCGATTTCAGTAGATTCTTCCATATTTTGGATGCCGAGGGTTGAGTGAAAGATTCCGAGAGTAGCCATTTGAAGACTGACAAGGAGTGGAGATATTTTCTTTCAGAACCTTTTGCCAAAGACCGTTTCTTGTGAGTGATCTCCAAAGTGTTGTATCCGCCAAAGCTTTGCTGAAGGTTATAATGTTGAGGAGTCCCCAGCCCCCAAAACGTTTTGGGCGAGCGAGCAATTCCCAATTTGCAAGATGGTAATGGTGTGTAGTTGTATTCCCTTTCCACAAGAAATTATACAGTAGCTTCCTTAATCTGTGAAGGATGGACAAAGGGACAGCAGCAAGTGATAACCAGCTGGTTTTCGAGAACAGCTTTGCAAAGAGTATGTCTGCCTCCCAGTGACAACCAACGAAAGCTCCAATGGCTAATCCTATTTTCCACTTTATTTACGAGCCAAAGCAAATCTTCAGTTTTCTGAATTCCGGATTTTAGGAAGTACCCCAGGTACTTGAAAACCCCCCCTTAGATCAGTGAACTTATACGGGAGCAGCTGCTTGAGTGGATGAAGTTTTGTCTCCTCAAGACCCGAAAAGTGAACATAGGATTTGTTAAGATTAACTTTTAAGCCAGAGGCCAAACAAAATAAAAGAATGATGCGGTTGATCTCTTCCCATTCCTCCAAAGATGCATTAGTCATTAGTAACACATCGTCAACAAAAAAAAAGAGGGATAATTTTGGTCAATCTAGTAACTTTAATTTGAGATAAAGTGTCTTTTCTTTGACTAGATTTTAGTAGTAAGCTCAAACTTTTCATCACAAGGATGAAGAGCAATGGAGAGAGTGGGCATCCCTGACGAAGGCCTCTACCAATCTTGAAGAAATTGGTGGCCTCGCCATTTACTAAGACAGTTATAGATGCAGACCTAACACATTCCAAAATTCAGTTTGCCAACGGAGGCCCAAATCCCACCTGTATTAAGATCAGTCTCAGGAAGTCCTAATTGACGCAATCAAATGCTTTTTGAAGGTCTAGTTTAAGTAAAAGGGCCTTAATATGCTTCTCTTTGATGCTATGAATGCATTCATGTGTTGTTCCAGTTGCATCATGGATCAAACACCCCTCCAGAAAACCAAACTACTCTGTTGAGGGATTCTTTGACAAGATCGGCTTAATGTGGTTGGCTAAGACTTTAGAGATTAATTTGTAAACCAAATTACAAAGAGAAATTGGACGATAGTCCCCGAAGGTTTGAGGTTTGTTGGATTTAGGAATCAAGGCCAGAAACATGAAATTAAGGTTTCTAGCCATACGACCTCCAGTTCGAATCGATTCCACCAATGACATAAGCTCTTCAATAATCAAATAAAAAAAAAGTGTGAAAAATTCCACAGTCTAGACATCCGGGCTTGGACATTTTTCTTTTTTGAAGTGTGATAAGATCGATTTTAGTTCCTGGGAGGTGAGCGGCAAAAAGAGTTCTTTAGCTTCCTCCTCAGTAAGCCAATTGTTAAATAATCCATCCACTTTTACTTGTTCTGTTATAGGAGCTGGCTCAAATTGATTGAAGAAGGTTTTAAAATGCTTTTCAGCTTCCTTGGTTATTGCTATCTGACCTATATGAAGATGACCCGATTCGTCTTTGATTTCCCACAGTGCTTTACTGGTTCGTCTCTGATTAGCAAACTGGTGGAAAAACTTAGTGTTTTTGTCACCGCTTTGAACCCAAAGAGCTCGGCTTTTGAGGTGCCACTGATCCTCTTGTGATTTAAGGATTGTATTTCTTTCTGTTTCAAGACTGATGAGAAGGGTTTCTTTCGTCCAATGAACAAAACCATCCACATTCTCCTTTAACATATCAATGATTTTTTATTACAGAAATTTCAGATGTTTAAATTCCCGAGCTCATTGTTCCTTAAACCATTTTTTGGTAAGTAATTTCAGATCCTGTAGTTTCCAAATGAAGCACCGCTGAATATCTTCTTCCTGTAGATAAACTTGATCAATCCACGGGTTTTTTACCAATCTGTTATAGTCTTTATCTATGAGACAAATAGGATTGAATTTGTAAGGGTAGGATTTGGGAGGAGTAATGTTTTCTAGTTGAAGCAAGATAGGAGCATGATCAGAAACAAAGGGGTATTCAACCCAGGAGCAAAAAAAACAGCCTTCCAGAAGAAGATCCTCTGCCACCATAAATCTATCCAGTCGTTTCACTATATAATTGATGCCTGTGCATCCATTTCGCCATGTCGGAACAAGTTTGTCTGGCCGAACATCAATAAGTTTATGTGAGAGGAAGAGCATGTAATGATCCCAAGCCATTATGCAAGGATCATCACTGTTTTGGTGTCTTTTTAAAACTTTTTTCAGAGTGAGGTATTTCGTCAAACACTTTGTTGATCTACCTTTTAGATGTGTTTATATGTGTGTATGCAGCAGATAACAGAAAGAGATAACCATGGAACATACCTCAACCATATGCAATAAGATAGACAAGCCAAAACCTCTCAATTCTTCTTTATTCATAAAATAGAGAAACCTGCTACAATGAAGATGCCGATCTGGAATGCTCAACAGATGGCCAAGAAGATAGACAATAGATAAGAGCTGCTACAAAATGCTCCCGCTAATACAAAATAATGCCTCCAAAGGCTAAATAAGAAATGAAGATCAATACAAGCAGATATGAATACCAAACTCTCCAGCTGAAGAATGCCACGCTCCAATAGAAGGCTGAAACCCTCAATAACTCATCCCTGCTGCCAAAAGTGTCCAATCACCCTAATAAATATGCCAACTGATAGATCGGGTGATGGTAAGAATAACCCAGGTGCCTGAATCTCCAAGATCCCTCTCAATCTTTGTAGATCTGAGTTTCCCACTGAATGGGGTGCCCCACTGGATGACTGAAACCCTAGCTGGTTCGGCCCTAATGAAGTTGGCCTCCAAATGCTCACTCTCCAAGAATATAGATCGAGCGATGGTAAGAATAACCCAGGTGCCTGAATCTCTAAGCTCCCTCTCAATCTCCATAGATCTGAATTTCCCACTGAATGGGGTGCCCCACTGGATGACTGAAACCCTAGTTGGTTCATCCCTGATGAAGGAGGCCTCCAAATGCTCTGAAACTCTCCAAGAATATAGATCGGGCTATGAGAATCCCGTGGGAGAAGTTTTGGACTTAGATCTCAAGCGGATCTCCCTAGATCTGAGTTTTACTAAATCACAGGACGAATTGGTGCACCCTCTCTCTATCTGCACATGAAACTGATGTAGAATCCTCCTGCAACTGAGTAGATCTGGAACTAGAATGGTGTGGGAGAGTATTGCATCTCCGAGACCAATCTTGGGACAAGCTAGGTGGAATCTTTCACCACCAAATCGTCCTCTAGGGTTTGTTAAGTCAAAACCCTCAAAACCCCCAAGAGATGGGCTCACTAGCTAAAGCCAAATATCAGACTGATAAACATACATGAATGAATGAGAAGAGGCCCTTGCCTTTCCTTTATACTTTTTGGCTCACCTTGTCCCTCCAAAGTGACTTTCATTTTATTAATATTTAATTAATTAAATCACTTTAATTAATTAATTAACCTTTTTACCTTTGAAAAGCTCCTTATCTCTCCTTGTGGCTTCCCTAGCCATTGAAAGTCACTTCTAGCCATCCCATCCTGTAGTGTTGCTCCTCCCGATTCCAATGAGCTATTACACTGAGAGGGTCCTCCAAGTAATGTGCCCAAAATGCCCTCTTCAGTGATTTTAATTAACTTATAGCTCAAAATAGTCAAATTCATGGAAATCGTCGGAATGGAACGAAACCAAAGCCAGCCTGTGTGGAATGGCTCATGATGATGGAATATGATGATAAATTCCAACTGGACCCCACAATGCCTCTCAAATACCCCTGTATTCGCTATAACATCCATCTGGCTACTCTGGTCATCATAAATCTCTGCCCTGTGATGATGTCCCAAAGTGGGGACATTACAGAGCATGTCATAAAAATTTGAAGGATGACTTGCGCTGGCCGCACCCACTCCTCCCCAAATTTCTCCACTAGAAAGTGTCAAATTCAGGTCACCAGCGATCACAATACTTTGTAAAGAGAGTAAACCATTGTTGGATAAATTGGTCCAGAAGCCTTTGCGGTCCATGTAGGGGCCATACAAATTTAAAAGGTTAATTTTCCTGTTAGAAGAGATAATATTACCAGTTAATAAAATTCCCCCAACTGTGAGGAAAGGCACCAAATTAAAAAGATGGAGATCCCAAGCCACCGGGAGGTCCCCAGAAGTACCAATCGAGCTCACTGCACAAGTATGCCAGGATGGAAGAAATCCCTAAATGAAGGAACATGCTTTCTCATCTTTGACCAAAGTTTCTTGAAGGAAAAGAATACTGGGACGAGTGGATTCCAAAACGCAACGAAGAGAGGAAAATTTTAGGGTGCCTCCATGCCCTCTTAGATTCAGTGACAAGAAGATCAGTATTTGGCTCTTGCTAGGGCCTTCACTGCTCTAAGTGCCCCACTATAAGAAGTGGTATGTTCCAAGGCTAAGGAAGGAGTGAACTCCGTCARTAGTTTCTTCCTTGTGCTTCTTGTCTTGACARGGGAAAAATATGTACCTAGACCTCTTGACCAGGAGTAATTCTTTGAGGGATCTGGTTGGTTAGTCGATGAAGTACCTRCAGACCCTGATGAGGTAGAAGGATTAATGCGGGAAGGCCCTACGAATGCAGGTAAATGGATAGGGTTGAAGTTGTCACGGGAAGGTGGAATCAGAGTGTCTAGGACAGAGTTAAGRGAGGAGTCCCCTACTTCAGATTCGCGATAACCCGGTAGCTAAAGGGTTTCGGCCGACAGATGTATGGAATCGATAGTGTTTAAGGGGGTGGATGATGGAGGAGAGTCAGAAGGGGGATGTAGAGTGTGTCTAGTGTTAAGAACTTCCCCAGACGGAGGGGAATTAGAATCGGGGTCAAGTAATGGGGACGAGGTTGGGGGAATAGAAGTGGACGGATTAGTGTTCACAAATGCAAGTAAAGCCTCTGTGGGGTAGTGGGTCTTCAAAATATGTGAAGCTTTGAGTTCAACAATCTCCAGAAAAGTTAAGGAATGATAAAATGACGGACATTAATTTTTCAGCTTACCCGAGAAGGAGTCCTCTGAATCTGAAGGAGAAGTGGATTCGAGAATGGGGTACCTACACACAGAGTGCACTTCTTCATCATGATCTACACAGTCTCTGAGCAGAGATGAGTCTTCTGAGGGTTCTTTTTCCGCCCAACCCTGACAATTTTTCTTAAGATGTCCTATGCAATGGCAACGACTGCAACAGAAAGGTATTCTGAGGTAATCCAAACGCTGGGTAAACCTTCTTCCCCTCCATTTGATCTCTAGAAGTTCTGGTAGACCACCATACACATCCATCTCAACCAATACTTTACCAATCTTTCTGGAAGTTGCCGAGAGAGTAGAGTTATCAATCGAAAGAAAAAGTACCTAAGGAGATGCCAATCGCCTCCAAAGCCGCCTTGTTCCAAAATTGGAGGGGTAATCCTGGAAGCAAGATCCACAGGTGCATGAAATGGAAATACTCAGTCTCAGTATTAAAGGCCAGGCGCCAACGTTTTATCATGAGGCTACTCCCAGATAGAATCCACTTCTGAGCCAGTAAAACATTAGCAGCTTTAGGGGATTTACACAGAAACCCCTTCCAGCCTTTAGTCAGGAAGATGACTTTTGGCGCATATCCAAGTAATAGCTTCCAAGAAAATTCCACCTAGTCTAAAATGGAGACCTTACAGAGGTAATTGTAGGCGAGTCTTCCAACTAAGCCACAGAGTGCTAAGTTAACAGGACTCTGGAAGTCCAACATCAGATCCTAAGACCATTTTATGAACAATGTTTTTATCCCTCCACAGTTGGCGACCAAGCCGAGGATTCAAATCCACTTTACTGCCCACCCGTGACTGGTTATGAAGCCAGTGAAGTTTGTTTTGTGTGCCTTTATAAAAAGGTTTAGTGGGGTGTTCAATAGGAGTGGAGAAACCAGATGTACACTGCAAGAGCTCAACAAATGAGGGTGCACAGGGAGAGAAAGGGGAGGATCGAGTCTGTGGGGGGTGAGAAGGAAGACCAGGGGGCTTGAGAGTGGAATCAATAGCAATACCAACAGAGTCTGCCAAGTCAAATAAGCCTTCTTTTTTCCATAGTTCCTTGTCAGCCACATTCATCAATGTCTTGACGTTGACTTCAACACATGGCAGGGGGTGTGAGGCCTTGTTCAATCACTTGGGCTCCATTGACCCCAAATCCCCAGTACCTTTGTAAAAATCCTTAGAAAGGTCAAAGCAATGTGAGAGTGCAGTGAAAAAAACAGTTCCAAAACCTCAGTGGGTCCTATATCACAGTCCTCAAGAGATACTAAACTTCAGAACCCAATAAAAGTATAAAAATAATGTCCAAGGATGGGGAAGAAACAAAACGTGTCCAGAAGGTTCTAACGACTAATGGACACTCGAGAAGAGACAAAAACTACTCCAAAAACTCACAAGCAGGAAATCCACTAAGTGGAAGGAAACTACTACAACAAGCTGCAGTTATGAAAAGTTTTTCAAGTTTAGTTCAGATTAATAGTCTCCTCCAACCCTTAGAAAGACTTCTTAAGAGCCTAGTAAACCTAGAGAGAAGTGCAGCGATTAATCCAGTTTTCCCGGTCGAGACAGTCCTCAACTACCAGCACTCCACAAAACCCTCAACGGTGAGTAGTAACAAAAAGAACAGGCACTGACCACCACAAGTCACGGCCAGAACCGAGCTCAGTTAATCGAAGAAAGGATAAAATACTGAAGGTTAATCGTAGTAAGAGAAAATAAAGGGACAAAAGCTTGGATAACGAGTCGACAGTAAAACAAAGAAGAACAGTCCAAGTCAGGTATTCCATATCCAAGTCAGGTATTTCAACTAAGTCAAGGATTCTCGGCTGGATAAGAGGGTCCGCCATTGAAGAAAATTTGAACCTGCGTCTGGGCGGGCTCCTACTTTTCTCAATCTCAAACGCTCGGGAGTTACAATGACCTTATCCCTAGTAATGAAGACATAACCTGTCTTATTTACCCAAATTCAATCACTTATGCTCGCAAGCTTGTAGATTAGTTGAAGAAGACATAGTTCTAAATATAAATTTTAAATATTTTTTAAAATAATATATTTGTTATAAAGAGTTTTGAACATTATACATTTCTTTCACATGAGTGTAATTTTATTAATTAATCGTAAATATTTATCTTTATATTAAGTTCAAATCCAAAGGAGTAGGGTATGTATACCTTTATAGATTTTACTAGTCAAATCGTTGGGTGGAAGGGTGTCCCTTTTCCCACAAACAAGGGGGTCTCATACACCAATTTGATGTGGTAGCTTGGTCGTGACCTTAAAAATATATTATTATTATTGTTATTATAATGTAATGATTTAACCATTAAAAAAATAATTTATTGTCAACCATACATCTTTACCAAAGTTCTATCTTCTTATAGCATCATTCATTATGCTTTTAATGAACAACTTATTGCAATGGAAAATGAAGATTCCACAATTTCACAATTTCATAGTGTTTACTCTCAATATTCATAGTATTTTTTAAAGATTAGTTCTTTTCCTATTCATATTATGCTTTTAATGAACAACTTATTGCAATGGAAAGTGGAGATTCCACAATTTCATAGTGTTTACTCTCAATATTCTTAGTATTTTTTAAAGATTAGTTCTTTTCCTATTCATAGTATTTTCTTAAAGATTAGTTTTTTTCCTAAATAATAGTATTTATATTCAATATTCATAGTATTTTTTTAAAGATTAGTTCTTTTCCTATTCATAGTATTTTTTAAAGATGTATTCTTTTCCTAAATATAATTTTATAGTAGAATTTTTATATATTTATTATTTTTTAAATATAAAAATATTTATTTATTTATTATTTTTTCCAAATCTATAATTATTTACTATAATTTAGTTTTTCAAAAATAAAAATTATTTAAAAAAATTATAAATTTATATTTGAAAATATAGAAAAAATTGTATAATAATTATATATTTTAATAGTTTATATGTTTTTTAATTCATGTAAAATAATTTAGATTATTTATTTATAGGTGGAGTATATATATTTTATATAGTGAAATAGGGTGTTATTACAATTCCTAAAATGTTATGGGATAAATAATTTGTTATCTTTATGATATTAAGAAGTTTTAGGCTGAATTTAATCATATTTTCTCGAAATGTCTTCCATTTGTTCATATTTGATCTCAATTTCAAAATATTTATAACAATATCGACTTTCCAACATGTTAACTCATCAAAACTATGAAAATTTAGAAATGTTTTTCTTTAATATTTTCAAACACAAATAATTTTTTAAAACAAATTAATTAATTTCTTACCATTTTTTTCAAGATTAATCTCGTATACTAAAATTGATCTTATTGAACAATAACAATTATCATTGTCAGTATCATTATTTATGTTGAAATTTATTTATATTTAAAAAAAAACATATATTTTCAAAAATATTTCTTAATATTAATTTTTTTTATTAATGTTTTATAGTCACTAAAAACTATTTTCTAACTTAAAAAAAGTTTATTTGAAAAATATGCATGTATGCAAGTATAAATACTTTTAACTGTATACATGTAACATATCTAATTTTCAAGGATGTAGCAGCAAATCAATAAAATATTAGTTCAAATAAATAATGCATTTTTCAAAGGATGTAGTAACAAATTAATAAAATATCAGTTCAAATAAATAATGCATTTTTCAAAGGATGTAGTAACAAATTAATAAAATATCAGTTCAAATAAATAATATGCTTTTATAAATATAATTTGATTTTTAATAACTTAATAAATTATAAGTTTGAAAATAAAAACAGTATTTCATGATATCGATTAGAATTAGAATTAATACAAAAGCTATTGTAAAATCATATCTCAAAGTTTTACCCAAAAAAAACTAATTCTTGGAAGAAATGGCTTGATCCACATATACGAATAGACCTATATACTATGGTGGTCTATCAATTTCATAATTTCTTTGCAATCTATAATAACAATATTCGTCGACATAACATTCTATACTAATTTTCTTGTCTAAGATCAAGACAAATATTTAATTACAAGTTTACCTTGTCTTTTGGATTTCTTGCTAACCAGTTGACTCCAAACTCTTTATTGTTCTTAGGCACAATTTTTAGATAGTAAATGGAAGCCACTTCTTCTTCCTCCATAAGGCTAATTGTACCTCTTGGAGTGATCGTTGGATTTCCCATCAGAGTCTTGATATCTTCATGTATAGTAGTTTATATCTTCTACGTAGGTCTATCCTCCTTTAAGTTGTATGGATCTGTCTAGGGGGGAAGATATCCCATATGAATAGGGCTTTGCATGTCGCTTCTAGATTTCCCCTCTCTTCGATTAGATTCAAAGTGGATTTTTCTATAGATCTCTCAATTAATATCAGCTAGTGGTTCACCTTAGCACTATTCCACCATGTTATAGGCTTCTGATTTATTTCTTTTAGGTAAAGGATCCTCCATGCTTCACTTCCCTGAAATTAGGTATGGTTTTGCATTTGGTGCAAGAGAAGTTCATGTGCCCAACCTTGAAACAAGAACTGGAAGGAAGGTTAACATGCTCATAGTCTATTTTATGTTTTCATATATTCTCACCTACATCCAACGAGACCTCTTCAGGGAGGCCTTTGGAGAGTTCCATTTCAACAAAGATCATGCATTTCCTTTTTGTCATTTTAGGGATGTAGTAGTAAAATTTTCCAATAGCCACTTGAAATGTTGGATAGAGTCTCTAGAGGCCAGAAATGTAGGGGAAGGTAGGAGAGCCTTACCCATAGTGGGACTAAGAATAAGTAATCGAAAGAGGGATCAAAGGTTCGATACTAGGGCTTCATGCAGAGGCCAACAAAGTTCCAAAATCAAGGTCCAAATTGGAAATTAATGTCCCTGTCAAAAACTAAATTAAATTCTAAAACAAAGAAGCCCTCATACACATGGATAAATATAATCCTCTTCTGATAAAAAGGGATTTGATTCTATTCAAATCCACCAAATGAGGTCATAAGCTAGCTTGCTCATGTATGCTAACATTATTACGATATATTAAAATTAATATTATTATTTATCGTGGGTGTGTAATGTTTTAGTATAATTAAAATTAAAGATTTAATGTTATTTATTAAATTATTTTATTTAATTTAAGATTTAAAATATTATTTTGGTATTGGAAAATCAATTTTCTTTGGAATATAATTTGTGTTTAGTGTGATTTGAATTGCAATGCCTATCCAACTAATTTCCTCATTTATGAGTACATTGCATGTTAGAGAGGGATTTTGGGGATAGGTGGGGGAAGGCAATCACAAAAGCAATGGATCTTTCGAGAGAATAAGGTGGGGGGAGGTTGAAAAAGTGAAAGGGGATTTAGATTTTTGGGGGAAATATACTTGGAGGTATGAAAAACCAACTGTGAAGCCTATGAGGAATAATGTTTATGGAATTGAGAGTGGAATATTGACATATTGTGGTTTTGTTATTTAGGTACATTAGGAAAAGAGGAACAGGAAACCCCCCAAGGCTTTCCTAGAGCTAGGGAGATGACGAGGTTTTCCCTAGCTACCTGGGAGGAAAAACTCTATTTTCAGGTAGTCGACAAGGTGAAGAGGTAACTCAAATAATCTACATAAAATGACTTAAGAAACTAGATTTAGAGGTATTCTACTATCCTAATCCTTAATCAACTATTGTTATATTGTAGTTTATGAGGCTATAAATTGAAAATTATGATTCAAATTGAAATCTATTGTGATCCTACCATGAAATTGAAATTGAAATTAGTTAAATTTTACACAAATAAACAACATTGAAAACATTTGATTCAATAGAGATTTGAAACAGAGTCTGAAAATTTTGCAAGGAAAAGGAATTTTACATTAATTGTCCATTCATATATTATAAAAAAATATTACAGAGTTATTTAAAGCCCCAGTGAAGGGCCTTACACATGGTATCAAAGATCTAGTTTGAAAATTGGACCCTAGGGCCTACCTACCCACTTGACTGAAATGTAAATACAAGTTGTACAAGTTACATATAGAAATATGACGACCCTAAAACCCTTTGTAAATAGTCTTGAAACCCTTGGAAACAACCTAGAACCCCTAAGAAAAAACCCTGAAAGAGGAGAGAAGAAGCATCAAGAGAAGAATCTCACACACCTATCCATTTGTTCAAGCCACCTATTTACCTATAAGAGTCCTCACTTGCAAGAGGGGCATAGAACTAAAAGGGTCAGATGCCAAAAATTTCTTTAATATGAAAGAAGGGGGATAATATATATATATATATATATATATATATATATCTGTGTGTATGTGTGTGTGTTTATGTCTATAAGGATTGCCCAAAACTATCTCTCAAAAATAAACCACATTACTTCTACCATATCTCCTTTTCTCCACCAGAATTTCCCTTATATAAGGCATACAAAAACTAATTTCTCAGTTTCATATTCATGCAATCACAAAAAAAAAACTTTTGCTAACATGACACGAATTGTAACTTTTTCAGCTGAATGACAAATTGTATGGAGACCCAACCTAGAATAACCAAAATAATTAAAAATGGGACTCCATGGCCTCCCTCTCCTGGCCATCCCAAAACTCATATAATCCAAACAAACTAGGATGCAATTCCAAGGATTCTTTTGATAACTCATCCAATTTTCGGTTCAATTCCCTATATATATATATATGCTTGAATGAATACAACTAAAATGAAAGTAAAATGTTTTGAATTTATTGAAGATCAAGGTAAACATTTTCAATCACATATTTTTTACTTGCCCAATCTATCACCAATTTTGAGTCCCACGTGACTTGAATTTTGATTACACCCTGCTTTCTTACAAAATGTAGAACGGTCCATAATGATGAGAACTCAACTTTTGTATTATCTCCTTTCCCCATAATGTAACAAATATGGAAATAATGTCTTTGATTTATAAATAACACTGCATCAAGCCCACTTCTAGGAAGAACACCTTGAACTGATCCATAAAAAAACCCCCATGGAATCTCTAATTCTAAATGAGGCATAATCAAAATCCTAATCTTTTTTTTCTTGTGAACATCACTATATTCCCTACATAATTTTCCAATGTGACTAACTGTCACATCAAGAGGTAAGAATTTGTCTTGGAAAACATCAGAATTACGAGCCCACCAGATACTATAAATACAAATACCAGGGAAAGAACCATACTCTTTTACTATAGATTCCTATAACCAACTGAGCATACAATCTTCTAAGAATGGTTTATTCCAAGTTCAAGATAGATTGAAAGTGTGGTCCATTAGCAACAAAACCTATACTGCATAAGGACAATCAATGAACAAGTGAGAGATAGATTCTTCATTCAATTTACATGGATTACATCTATTTGGGCCAATCCATCCTCATTTAATTATGTTGTCCCGTGTTAGGAGTTTATTTGTTAAGGCTAGCAAGAGAAATAATTTGCATTTAGATGGACATGGTGCTTCCAAATATATTTCTTCCACCATTTTCACTCACCATGGAAGTGAATTCCCCTGTGATTTCATTCTTAGATCAACATAAAGAGTCCCCATATTCACCAGAAAACCTAATAAAAATAGAAAAAAGATTGTTGATACAATTACATCATTCAATTGCTTCTTGATCCCTCATGTTAGTTGTGGAGCCTGAATATATTCATGATTTAGAGGTATTGTTTTAGTCACGTTTGGACCCCATTAAATAACGAGGGGGATTCCCCCCCACATATCTCACCAAGGCCCCCCTGGCGGGGGTTCGAGAGAAGCACCCCCGAAGAGAAAGTTTTGGGAAAAGTTCCTTGTAAAATATTGTAATTTCGTAGTCAATATGGACTGTTCATTATAAGGTCCTAGATCTGACGGTAGAAGTTATGTTAGGGTTTCTTTCCCTAGGAAGAAACCCTCTTTTATGAGAGAATTGTATTGTGGTTGTGTATGTGAGTATATTGTATTCTAAGAGAGGAGACTGTGAGAGAAAGAAGAGGAAGTTACAACATGTAAGTTGTGGGTTGAATCCCTTCATTTGATAGGTAATAATAAAGGAAGGACCTAACAATTTCTCTGGTGGAAATAGCCCACACTAGGTGAACCACATATATATTTGTCTCTATTATATTGTGTATCTTTTGTGTTTTATTTCCATATTTGTTTTATTTTATTGCTCTGTGATCCTGTTTTTTCTAATAACTGGTATAAGAGTGAAACACAACTTGCAGGAAAATAGGGTTCCTTGTTTGAGTGGGAGTAATGACAGAAGATGGAAAGTTTAAAGTCGATAAATTTAATGGCCAAAACTGCCAGTTATGGAAGATGCAAATGGAAGACTATCTATATCAGAAGGATATTTTCCTACCATTGGGCGGAAAAGAAAAGCAACCGACGAGTATGAAGGATGAAGAATGGGATATTTTTGATAGAAATTCACTAGGAACAATACATCTATGCTTGGCAACGTCGGTGGATTTCAATATTTAAAAAGAAATGACAACGAAGGATTTGATGAAGGAATTGGATAAACTATATGAAAAACCATCGACGTGCAATAAGGTATTTCTAATGAAGTGGTTATTTAATATGAAGATGTCAAAAGGTGGGTTTGTTTTCGACCATTTAAATGAATGTAATATGATTACTAATCAGCTAAGTTCTGTAAAAGTTGAATTTAATGATGAGGTTAAGACTCTTCTAATCTTGTTCTCATTGCCAGAAAGATGGAACGACTTGGTCATGTATGTAAGTAACTATGTATCTAGTTAAAACACTCTAAAATTTGATGATGTTGTTAGTGTTATCCTTAGCGAGGAAATGTGATGGAAAAGCACATCTGAGAAATCAGGTAATGCATTGACTATGGAGAACAGGGGAAGACAAAAGGATAAAGGAAAGAATTCAAGAAACCACGAGAATTTTAAAAGAGTAGATCCAAATCCAGACTATGAAAGATAGAGTGATGGAATTGTGGGAAGAAAGGACATCTAAATAAAGACTGTAGAGCTCCAAAGAAACAAAGAGATGGATAGCAGGAGAAAAATTAGGAAGAAAATGTAACAAGTGATGTGTTACAAGATGCTTTGATTATTTATTTAGATAATATTACTGAATCTTGGGTAGTATATTCAGGGGTTCCATTTCATTCCACATCCTATAGGAAACATTTCCAATATTATGTTCAAGGTGATTTCAGATAGGTTTATTTGGGTGATGATGAACCATTTCAAATTGTTGGAATGAGTAAGGTAAAAATAAATCAAAAGAATGGAAACTAATGGTTACTAAAAGAGGTGAGACATATACCATATCTGGGAAGAAATATAATTTCAATAGAACAATTGGCAAGTGAAGTTTGTATATCTACATTTACAGATAAGGCATGGAAGGTCACTAAAGGATCACCGGTAATGGAAAAAGGAGAGAAGGTAGATACATTGCATTTATGTACTGGTAATGTTGACTCTTCAATATCTTTAGCTTCTACAGGTGTGGATACAACACTATGGCATCATAGGATTGGAAAAATGAGTGAGAAGGGGATGTATATACTTCACAAAAGGAATTTTTTGTCGTATCTTAAACAATTTGATTTGGATTTCTGTGAGCATTTTGTTTATGGAAAACATAAGAGAGTCAGATTTCTCAGGGTTGGAAAGGAAAAGAAGAGTGAAAAGTTAGATCTTGTGCATACATATGTATGAGGACCACCTCAGGTATCATCTCTTGGTGGCTCTCGTTATTATGTTACTTTTATTGATGATGAAATGAGAAAAACTTGGGTTTATTGCATTCGATAAAAACCTAATATTTTTGACACTTTTAAGAAATGGAAATATTTGGTTGAGAATGAGATAGGAAAAATGTTGAAGTATCTCAGATCAGACAATGGAGGTGAATACTGCAACAAGGAGTTTGATGATTATTGTTCATACCATGGGATTCATAGAGAGAATATAGTTTCAGGAACACCACAAGAAAATGGTGTGTCAGAAAGGATGAACAAGACAATCATGGAACGTGTAAGGAGTATGAGATTGCATGATGGGCTTCCCTTACAATTATGGGAAGATGTTGTAGATATTGTTGTTTACTTAATAAATAGAGGGACTTCAAGATTCTTGGATCGTGGAATTCTAGAGGAGGCATGGAAAGGTAAAAAGGTAAACTACTCATTTCTGAAGACTTTCAGTTGTGAAGCATTTGTCCATATTGATAAAGAAAATAGAACAAAGCTTAAGGAAAAATCAAAGAAGTGTACCTTTATTAGATACGATGTTAATGATTTTGGTTATCTCTTATGGGATTATGAAAATCATAAAATCATTAGGATTAGAGATGTGGTATTCAATGAAAAGTTCATGTACATAGATCAGTTGCAAGGAAATAATAGGAAGAGGAAAACAAAGAATACACAGTGTTTGATGAAATCAAAGAAAATGAAATTCCAAAGGTACCGGAAAATAAAAATGTACAACAACAAGAGAAACAAGCACCTTAAACTCCTACAAGTGTTGTTATAATATCTACCAGGTTAAGTAGACCCCTTGAATGATACTCTCTTTCATTGTATTATTTATTGTTGACTGACTCTGGTGAACCATAAAGTTATGAAGAGGCAATGCAGGTATACACTAAAAAGAAGTGGGAGCAAGGCATGAAATAGGAAATGGACTCCTTTGTAAATAACTAGACTTGGGACTTGGTTCATTTTCCTGCAGGGAAAAGAGCATTGCAAAATAAATGGGTTTACAGGTTGAAGGAAGAATATGGAGGGAAAAAGGGAGACAAGGATAGACTTGTTGTGAAGGGGTTTGCACAAAAGAAAGGTATAGATTTTGATGAAATATTTTATCCTGTTGTTAAAATGACTTTAATTAGGACTATTTTAAGTCTTGTGGCAGTAGAAGATTTGCATCTTAAACAATTAGATGTAAAAACAACTTCTATTCATGGGGAATTGGAGGAAGAGATTTATATGCAACAACCAAAGGGGTATGAGGTCAAAGAGAAGGAAAATTTGGTATGCAAGTTGAATAAGAGCTCGTATGGCCTAACAAAAGCTCCAAGGAAGTGGTATTTGAAGTTTGACAGGTTTATGACAGAACAAGGTTATAGTAGATGTCATTCAAATCACTGTTTTTAGTTTAAGATAATAGAAAATGGAAGTGATATTATCTTGTTATTGTATGTACATGACATGCTTGTTGCAGGGTCTAACATGGAGGATATAAATGTGATGAAAAGGAAATTAGTTAATTCATTTGTAATGAAGGATTTGGGTTCTACAAAGAAATCCTTGGTATGAGAATAACAAGAGATAGGAAAATTCACAAATTGAGATTGTCTTAGGGTGAGTACATAGAGAAGGTGTTGGAGAGGTTTAGAATGCAAAATGCAAAACTAGTTAGTACACCTTTGGCCATCCATTTCAAATTAACCAAGGAAATGTGTCTCAAGACACATAAGAATATGGAATACATGTCTAGGGTCCCTTATTCATCGATAATTGGCAGCTTGATGTATGTTATGGTATGCAAAAGACCAGATATTGAACATGCAATGGGAGTTGTGAGAAGGTATATGCACAATCTAGGTAAATAATATTGGGGGGTAGTAAAATGGATTCTTAGGTATTTAATAGGTACTACTACTCATGCATTATGTTTTGGAGGTTCAAACACTATTCTGCAGGGATATGTTGATTCAGGTACGACAGGTGATAAATATAGCAGGAGAAGCACCACAGGGTATGTTTTTACTATAGGTGGAACAACAGTAAGTTGGATTTAGAAACTACAAAAGGTTGTTGCACTTTCAAACATGGAAGTAGAGTATGTTGTTTCTACAGAGGCTAGTAAAGAGATGATGTCAAACACCCACTAAGGAAAAATAAAAATTTTTCCTTTTCTCGAGGGACAGAATCCCAGAAGTCCTACGGGGGCCTAGCACATGCTAGATCTTCCCTTATCCTCCTCCACGTGATCGTTGGCTATGACCACAGGTCTTACCAAAAAGGCTCTTCCGGATTCCACGTTTCAAGATTTCTGTGTGCGGTCTCTCCCCGGCTCCCTGTCCTTTGAAATGTCGAAACCCGAAATGGGGTTAACGAGCCCTTTGGCTCCCCTTTTCCCTACTCCATGCGACCACCTTTGTGACCACACACTAACACCAAATGGTGCTACCAGAACTTGGCTTTCGGGATTCCTATTGCAAGGAACACCTGTTCCTTCAATCCTCGAAACTTGATACAAGGCTAAGATTCTTGGCTCCTTCCCTTAGGCCTTCTCCATGTGGCCTTGTCCTATGGCCTAGGGATACTCCTCTGAGTGCTTCAAATTTCACGATTCGAGGAGTCACAATGTAGTGCTTCTACGTTTTCCTTTCAAACCCCCAAAAATCGAAAGCTCGATCCATCCAGACCTACAGTCGAGATCTTCAACTTGATCAATGACCCGGATTACATCCCGACATTCTACTTTTCGGGATTCTGGCGGGGTCTTCACTCCTATTTCCTCGATGATCAAAACCCTGGTGGATTTTGGATCTTTGCCACAGGTTCTCCAAAATGGATGCCCCTGATTCTTTCGGGGAATCTCCTTTCATGATTTTTGGGGAAGTCCTCCCCTCAAATTTCCTGGTGTCCAAATACCCGGTGGCTTCTGGATCCCTTCCATGCATCCTCCTCAATGGACGGTCCTTTTTGATCTATATCTGATGGTCCAGATCTGTCATGACCCAATGGTCGTGATTTCCTTTCGGCGATTCCTCCAAACGCTGACTATTCACCATGTGTCCCCTTAAATGAACAACCCTAAAGGCCTCGGGACTTAACGGGTCCTCCCCCTTGCTTATACGAGGGTTAAACTCTACAGATCAATGGATCTGAACCTTTACACAGATCAACGACTCTGATTCAAACCGAGATTTTACGTTTCGCGAATCCTTAGAACTCTGCCCATTGACTCTTCTGATGTGAGAGTCAATGAAATGTCAATCACCCTCCATGCGTACTTTCCAATGGTCAGTCGAGGTAACTCCCGATGGATTCTGGGTTCTACAGTCTCGATTCCTTCGCTACTTGTGAAGATGGAAGGGGTCGAGGCATTAACACCTATGCTTCTCTTCTATATCCGTCGACCCTGATAGACCTGGGATACTCTCGAAAGGATCTTGTTCGTTCATCTAGCAACCAAAAGGATCCACTGTTTTCCCTAATTGGACTCTCTATCCTTTCTGAACTTAGGCGACGAAATTCAATTTCTTGGGGCTTCAATCTACCATGACTTTGAAACGTTCGGGAGCTATCTCCTTCTTGCACCGGGTTTCTAGGCCTGGATCACATGATCCTTTAGAGGGTTATTGGGTAGTCATTCCTAGGCTACTGACCCGAATGTAGCTCCTTCCTAACTCATCGAGGTATGTCTATGATGTCGAGGCAAGGAAATCGCATTGGTTTACCATAATGGTAGCCATGCTGAGGAGCTTGCTCCAACTCTGAAACATGATGGAATTCCCCGGGGAAAGTTCCCTGGAGGGATTAAACTAGAATACCAAGAGAATTAGGCAGGTGGGATGATTCTTAGTGGAACTGACTCATGCTCCCGACTTACTCATCTTATAAAGAGACCAACTATGGTATAAGTACATAGGCATTTATTGTTTACAATGTAATTATCATGAATTCATAGCATACATAAGCCATCTATCAGCATATAAACATGAGCATGTGTCCATGATATTCAATTCAAAATACAAGTCATAAAAACACTTATCGGAACCACTGGACATGATGTGACTGCTGAGAGGGGTGCTCGTTTCCACCCAACCATAGTCTTGGTCACTCCTAATGAATTTATCACTGGCCACCCCCGAGCTTAGGCCACAATGCTTTGAGACTCCATCTCTTACTTCCAACTCAACAAAAGTTAGGGACGAAGGTTACTCTCCTTCTCCCTATATAGGAATAGACAAGGATGAAGGTTACTCTTCTTCTCCTCCCTCGGTCTCCATTCCCGTGATCAGAACTCAATTTCCCATTGTTTTTCTCCTCTTTTGGACCCGAGAGGTTTTCTTTCTCTCCTCTCTACATTTCTCGCAAGATGCCCTTCCATCCACCACGCTTCTCCTTCTTGCCTCCCTCGAAAAGGTTGTGTGTGTCTCAAATCCCCCCGTCTGTGGTCATGTCTGGAATCCATCCAATGGGAAATTTTCTCCATCCCTCATTAACTCTTGAGGATTCCCTTCCCACCTACTAGCCTGATAGGAATTCATTTCTTGGAAGAGGGTTGTTCTAATATGAGCAACATTAATTTCAGTATGGTACTGGTTCAGTGGAGGTTATCGCAACCATTCCAGGTTCCCTCCACCACCTTTTTATTAGAAATGTGGCCTTTATTTTGTAACACGTCTCCTCTCTCAACAGTCACAGAACAAGTTTCCATTATCCAAAAAAATAACAGGATTTACATTCATCAACCTTTATACAAAGGTCCACCAAATTAAACATTCACAATTTGAGTTTGTTGTAGTTCCTGGCCAATAAAGTTATATTTACAGAATGGAGGAAATAGGGTGTTGCAATTCCCTCCCCCTTAACGGAATCATCATCCTCAATGTTCTATCTATCAATATGATATGTATGTATAGGAGTAAACAAAATTAGAAATTCTTGCCTCATGGCATCTTCCATTTCCCAGGTAGCCTCATCTGGGTCAAAGTGTTTCCATTGCACCTTGACTTGTGCAATGGTTCGGATCCTGAGTGTTGTTTCCTTCCTGTCTAGTATGCATTGGGGTTTTGGCAAGAATTCTCCCTCCAATTCCACCTGGATCAAAGACCAGTCAATTATATGATTAGAGTCATGTACATATTTTTTTACAATGAAACATAGAAAACATTATGTGCTTTTGTTGTGGGAGGGAGTGCTAGCCTATAGGCTACAGGTACCACTCTATTCAGAACTTCAAAAGGTCCACAATACCGAGGTTCCAACTTGACACAAGAACCCATCATCAGGGAAATCCTTCTGGGCCTAACTCTGAGATATATGTGGTCTCCCATCTTGAATTCTCTGGGGGTTCTCTTTCTGTCGGCATAACTTTTCTGTCTATTCTGTGCGATTTTCAGATTTTGTTTTATCTTAATCACTTGTTCCATTTCTTTCAACATGTTCGGTCCAATTGTAATTTTGTTCACAGGATTACTCCAACTAATTGGAGTGTTGCATGGCCTACCATAGAGGACCTCGAAAGGACTCATCTTCAGTGATTCTTCAGTGATTCTTGGTAGCCGTTGTTGTAGACAAATTCCACCAGTGTCAGGTAATCTTCCAACTTTTTAGGTTGATGAATTACATGCATCCTTAGCATGTATTCTAATATTGGTTCACCCTTTCCATCTGTCCATCGGTTTGAGGATGATAGGTTGTGCTAAAGAATAATTTGGTCTCCAGACTAGCCATCAAGGATTTCCAAAAGTTTGAAATGAATTTCGTGTCTCTGTTAGACACGATTTCCTTAGGCATGATGTGTAGTCTGAATATATCTTTCATGAATATGTTGGCAATATCTATTGCCTTGCAAGTCGATTTGAAGGGAATAAAGTGAGCGGAATTGCTTAATTTTTCCACCACTACCATGATGGCATCATTCTGTCTGGTCGATGTTGGTAATCCGGTGATGAAATCCATGGAGATGGTCTCCCATTTCCATTCCGAGATTGGTAGAGGTTGTAATAATCCTGTATGGTGCTGGTGTTTTTCCTTAACCTGCTGGCATTCTAGACATTTAGCTAAGTACTCAGCTATGTCTTTCTTCAGTCCCGACCACTAGAATTGTTTCCTGGTGGCCGTGATCATCTTCTGGTACCCTGGGTGACTAGTATATGGTATTTTACGTAGTTCATCTATTATGAACCTCTTCAAGTTGTCATAGTTTGGAATATACAATCTATTTTTGTAAGCCAACAGCCCTTCCTCGAGCATTTTGTAGCCTTCATACTTCAGCCTTGTAGGTTCTTGCCTTAGGTATGAAGTCACAGTATTAAAGAATGCATCTGTCTCCTATGTATTTATGATTCTCTCCCTGACATCCATTTTGCAGGTGCTTATTGCTGCTAGATGAATCATTTTTATACTTCTACTAAGGGCATCGACCACCCTATTTTCCTTTCCTTTTATATGTTTGATTTCAAAATCAAATTCACTTAGGAGATCCATCCACCTTGCTTGCCTGGCATTGAGTTTTGGTTGATCAAACAGGTGTCTCAATCCACAATGATCTGTCATAAGAACAAATATTCTACCGAGGAGTTAGTGTCTCCACATTTTTAAAGCATGTACTATGGTAGCCAACTCTAGGTCATGGGTCACATAATTGACCTCTTGATCATTTAATTTCTGGGATGTATAGCATATTACACGTCCTCCTTGCATAAGGACTCCTCCGAGTCCTTCCTTACAGGCATCTGTACACACAAGGAAATCATCATTCGGGTCTGCAATCTTTAGCACAGGTGCCTGGGTCAGGAGATATTTTAGTTCCTGAAATATTCCTTCACATTTTGACGTCCAAATGAATTTAACCCCCTTTTTCTGAAGGGCAGTGATTGGACAACCAATCTTGGAAAACCCCTTTATGAATCTTCTATAGTATCCTGCTAAGCCCATGAAGGACCTAATATGAGATACATCTTTCAGGGTAGGCCATTCTATAATGGATCTGATTTTGTCAGAGTCCACTGCCACCCCTTCCTTAGATATGACATTGCCTAAGTAGTGGACTTTCTTCTTAAAGAAATTGCACTTGCTAAACTTAGCATAGAGTCGATGTTACCTTAGTACTTGAAGTATGAGTCTAAGATGTTCTTTGTGATCCTCCCTGTTCTTGGATTAGATTAGGATATAATCAATGAAAACCAATACAAATTTGTCTAGAAATTTGTTGAGTACATTATTCATCATGAACATAAAAGTGGTGAGGGAATTGGTTAACCCAAATGGCACCACCACAAATTCGTAGTGACCATATCTCATTCTGAAGGTTGTTTTGTGGATATCTTCATCCCTAATCTGGACTTGATGGTAGCTTGATCTTAGTTCGATCTTTGAGAAGATGGATGCACCCCCCAATTGGTCTAACATATCATCAATTCTTGGTAAGGGGTACTTGTTCTTTATAGTTTCCTTATTGAGTTGTCTGTAATCTATGAACAATCGGAGTGTGCCATCTTTCTTTTTCACAAACAGAACATGTTCTCCCCACGAAGACACACTAGGTTGGATGAATCCTTTATCCATCATCTCCTTTAGTTGTAACTTGAGCTCAACGAGCTCTGGCATGCTCATTCTATATGGCGTTCTAGATGTTGGTACCCCTCTTGGTGTAAGTTCTATTGAGAAGTCAATATCCCTTCTCGGAGGTAGGCCCGGTACTTCTTTTGGGAATACATCCTTGTATTCTCTTAATATGGGGTGGTCCTCGAAGTTTGGTATGTCATCGTCGATGGATTCTGACATCTATATTGCATATAAGGAACACCCTTTTCTGCAATACTTCTTCATTTGAAGGGTCGATATTTGTCTCACTAAGACAGGCTTCTAAATTCCTTGGAGGGCCATCTTTCTCCCATATTCATTCACACATTCTAAAGTTTTATGGTAATAGTCCATTTTAGTTTTATGAGCAGCCAACCAGTCCATACCAATCAACAAGTCATAAGATCCCAAGGGAAATATGTTAAGGTTCGCTTGGGTGGGCAATCCACCCACAAAGAATTGGCAGGCTGGTATAGCCTCTGCCACCTTTCTTTTGGTCCGAGTGGCTATTTGTACCAACCATGGTTTAACATGTCTGGTTGGTTGCAATTTACACTTATTGATAGTTTGAGGGGCTATGTAACTCATATTAGAACTTGGGTCAATTAAAATAGAAATTGGATGGTTGGCGATCTACCTTCCAACTCCACTACTGAAGCTTGATGGTCGACTTGATTATTGTCTAGGGATGCATAGATTCGTGGCATGCTCCTAGCCACATCATTGATGGTGGTATCTTCTTGGATATTGTAGACCCCCTTACTGTTTTGTTGTCTTTGTGGGCAGTCCCTCAACCTATGAGTTTCTCCACAACCCCAACATTTTAAGGGTTCCTTCTTTAGGTTATCAGTCTTTGTTGGGACTGTTTGAAAAGGTTTATTTCCACTTTGAGAAGGGAAATTTTGTTGCTATACACTTCTAGCTAGAAGGATCTCCCTAGAATATTTTCCATAGTTCTTAAATCTTGAGGAGTTAAACCTTTTCTTTTGGAACCCCGAAATATTATTTTTCTTGCAGTCCTCGTGGGGTCTTGTCCTATTCCCAATATGTTCATAACAATACCTCGCCTTTTGGATAGCCTCTTCTAAGGTTCTTGGTTCATCAAAATCAATCCTGTCTCGGTAGGTCTAAGGTAACCCACTGATGAACCACTGCATTTTCTCTTTTTCATCTTTTATGTAGGGTACATACCTCAGTAGTTCAAGGAATTTATTGACAAATTCTTCTATGGTGAGTTGTACCAGCCGAAGTTCATAGAATTCTTTAGTTTTCCCATCCATGTATCTTTCTGACAGATACTGCATTCTGAAGTATTTATCGAATTATTTCCATGACAAGTCCTTCTCATGGAATCCTTTCACATTCCTCGGGTCTTCCCACCATATGGAAGCCTTTCCATTCAGGTTGAAGATGGTTATTTGAGCCTTCAAGTTTTCAGAGTAGTCATGGACTCTGAAATACTTCTTTAATCCAGGAAGCCACACCTCTGCCTCTTCTCCCTTATTTATATCTCCGTCAAAAGAGGGTGGTTTGTCTTTCTTGAACTCTTCAGGGCCACTGGTTTTGGAACACTTCCATTTCTTTCCTTTCTTCTGAGAATGCGAGCTAGACCTACTACTAGAATAACCTTCAGAGTTATCAGCTTCCTTTCCAGAGGAATCTTCCGATGAGTGTCCCCTCCCTCCAGATTGGACCTTCTTCACGATACTTCTCCCAATGGGGTCACTTATGGAGACATGTTTTTGGGTCTCAGGTGGACTCTGACCTACCCTCTTGTGTCGCCGGTCTACATGACTGGTTGCGGGTTCATGTTGCAGTTTCCTTTGTATGTCAGATAATATTTGTAGCAAGACTATGTTAAGTTCTGTTTGTTTCTCTTGTTCCTTTATCAGTCTCTCATTTTCAGCCTTGAAACTCTGTAGCTTGGCCCTGAGACTTCTCACAGTTTTAGCCAAATCCACAGGGGTTTCCACCACCCTCCTTTCATCAGATTCTTCATCTCTATTATGGGAACCATCCCCCGCTTCATGGAACGCCATCATCCTTTAGTGTTGGTCTCTTCCTGTGATTCATCGACTATTCAAGTGTTGCCAAAAACACATATAGTTAGCTAACAGTTTATTAGACCATGAACAATACACGGTTTAAAACTTCATAATGTACACACACAGTAGAAAGTTTCATTTCCTTCCTTAATAATATTTTTAAATCAATCCTCTTAATAAAGAGGTACGATAGGGTGTCACTCCTTGGAACGTACCCATATAGGGTTATTTAAGAAACTCTTCCATGAGCCCAAGCAGGCCAAGTGTTGTAACCATGCTCTGATACCAATTTTTCACACACCCACTACGGAAAAATATTTTTTTTTCCTTTTCTCGAGGGACAGAATCCTCGAATTCCTATGGGGGCCTAGCACAGGATAGATATTTTTTTATCCTCCTCCATGTGATCGTTGGCTATGATCACAGGCCTTACCAAAAAGGCACTTTCGGCTTCCGTGTTTTGGGATTTCTGTGTGCAAGATCTCCTCGACTCCCTCTCCTTTGAAATGTCGAAACTCGAAATGGGGTTAATGAGCCCTTTGGCTCCCCTTTTTCCTACTCCATGCGACCACCTTCATTACAACACGCTAACACCAAATGGTGCTACCCGAACTCGGCTTTTAGGATTCCTGTTGCAAGGAACCCTTGTTCCTTCAATCCTCGAAACCCGATACAGGGATAATATTCTTGGCTCCTTCCCTTAGGCCTTCTCCATGTGGCCCTATCTTGTGGCCTAGAGGTACTCCTCCGAGTGCTTCGTATTTCA
>ML835582.1:66308-80323 GCA_009831015.1 Picea engelmannii | reverse complement strand
ATAGGCTAGAACTAGATCTCCTACTTCATAATTCTTCTCTCTTCTTCTCAAATCTGCTTTTGTCTTGTAACCAACATTACTTTGCTACAACCTTTCTTTAACTTGTTCTTGTAGTTCACTAATCCTTGCTACAATGTCTTCTCTGTTTGCACTTCTATTCTCCAATTGTCTTAAGTCACAAAGTTCATACACCCCTCTAGGATGCATTTCATACAAAATATGGATGGGCTGAGACTTGTACTTCTGTTTGGAGAATCATTATATGCAAACTCAGCTTGAGCTAGTAGTTTGTCCCACTGTTTTGGATTTTCTCCAACCAGACTTCTTAACATGTTACCCAGGATTTTAATGACTGCTTCAATCTGGCCATCAGACCGTGGATGATAAGATAAACAGAAGTTCAACTTAGTACCCAAATAATTCCACAATGTCCTCCATAAGTGACATGTGAACCTCCCATCTCTGTCAGATACAATGCTTCTAGGTAAACCATGTAATTTTACAAATTCATTGAAAAATAAATTGGCAATGTGTGTAGCATCACTTGTTTTAAAACATTGAATGAAATGTGCCATCTTTGTAAACCTATCAACAACTACCAAGACATAATCATATCCTTTTTGAGTCTTTGGAAAACCCAAAACAAAATCCATACTCACGAAATCCCAAGGCCTATTTGGAAAAGGAAATGGTGTGTACAAGCCTGTGTTTTGGCTTAATTGCATAATTGAAGTATTGAAATGCAAGAGGGATGAATTTATACTTACTTGGTCCAAGCGGAAGTTTGTTTCGTCCACTGAAGCTCCCGGAATCAACTTCTTTAGCAAAGGGTTTTTTTCTCCTTTTGGTCAATTTTCAAAGTGCAATGGTGAAAATGAGTTGTCAAATTCTATTTATAGACTTTTTTGGCCCTTTTTGCCACTTTTTTTGACCCCCTTTGTCATTTTTCCTGGCTTGGAAATCATTTGGTTCTGATTTCGAGTTTCTTCTTGGACCTTATGGTACTCTTTTCCTTTTGGTTTGGTAAAGTTTTTGGGGATGGTTCACCTTTTGGTATCCTTTGGTAAAAGTCATTTTTTCCAAATTTTTGCATATAAGTTAGGATTTCATCTCCACTTTCTCCATATCATTGTCTTTTCCTCTTTGCCATAATATCGACCCCACAAAAGTGTGGCACACAACCTTCATTGTTGCTCTAGAAGTGTCGTAATTAGGTGGTAGAGCCTACCTTTACATGGATGCCTTAGGCAGATCCTTGTTGCATTTTGGCATCCATGCTGTTAGTAATGACTATAGGCTCGAGAGTCCTTGTTAGTCCTGTCATGATTATGATATTGAGCCTCATTCGTTTGATACACCATCATTCCTGGCCTCACCCTCAAAACTCCCAAATGAGCACATTTTTTTGTCTTTCAAGCTTGCTTTGAAATTCAAAAGCAACATCCGACGAGACTGTATTTATGCTTTTCAATCTTGTCTGGATTAACTGAGAAAATTATCCTCCTGGAGTCTTATTTAATCCATTTTCAGACTCTCTAAAAATGAAAATATTTCTGAGTGATCTTGTTTCCCTTAACACTCGCCAAACTCAAATTTGAAGGCATGTCTGTCCTGCGGTAGTTTACCCCTTTTTCGGTTCGAACGGTCAATTTCATGAATAAAGGTATGCTCTAGGAACTTCGGTTCGCTAGAAGATTATTCTCAGGCATAAGTTTAACCTGTTTTTGGGCCCGAGGGACTAAATCTTAGAAAAAGGAACATTCTCCTTGGTTTTGGTTTATCACCTTTTTCAGGCCTTGGAGATTACTTACGAAAAAGGAACCCCCATGGAGTCCATAGTTAAGATATTTTCAGACTCCCTAAAATTGAAAAGATCATCGAGTGACCTTGTTCCTTCATTCCCATTAAATTGGTCTAGAAGAACATATACTTGCATGAGTTTAACCCTTTTTCCAGCCTGTAGATTATAGCGGAAAAAGGTACGCCTTGGGAGATTCGTCTCACCGAGAGAGTTCTCCTTAGTAACTTTTATACCTTTTCGGGCTAAGGAGACTAAACTTAGAAAAAGGTTGTGATTCCATAGTTAATCTCTTTTTAGACTCCTTAAAATTGAAAAGATTGTTGAGTGATCTTGTCTTTGTCACACTCGTTAAAATGGTTTTGAATAGATGTCTTTTCGGTGCAAGTTTACCCCTTTTTTGAACCGCCTAGACTATCTCTGAAAAAGGTACTCCCTGGAGTCTTCTTTTACATTTTTTCAGACTCTCTAAATGTGAAAAAACTACCGAGCTTACCTTCTCTGGGATCGTAAAAATTACATTGAAGGGGTCTCATTTTGTCTTTCTTAATCACATTTTCATCCTAGCGTCTTTGGCCTAATTTTGGCTCCATGTTGCTCTCAAATGAACCTTTGAAGCATGCCTTATACGCAAGCCTTATAACACTTCTTGCCTCTACGACTTGACACCTTGACCCATGGAGGAATTTTCTTTCAGTTTCCTTTTCCTGCACATGTCTCCTTTCTCTAAGCATTAGTATGTTCCTTGCACTTGGAACTACCTAGCATTTTTTTTCTTTTTCAAGATCTTAAAAAATTGAAAAAGATCAAAAAAATCAAATATCCCAAAAAAGAGGGGATGGGAAATATGTATTCATTTTTCAGCAGCACAAAGAGTCTACCTTGGGAAAAGCACATCCTTCTATTTGTTCGCTAAGCCTTGGGATCTAGTATGACCTTAGAAATTTATTCTCGATACATAAAGTTGTGTCCTCCTCCTTTTGGTTACTCTTCCAAACACATGGAGAGTTTGCATTGTCTCCTGCATCGTGAACTTATGTCAATGTCATGTTGCATGAGTCTGATCATCATTCATGCTTTTGTCCAAGGGATGTTTCAGCTAGCCTAAGTCGACCTTTCTGTAGTTTGTCTCTTGACCTCATGAGTCGACCATCTCGAGATTCCAGTCAAGTCCTGATTCAAAATCGACGAGGTTCTCTGCCTCATCATCGATATCCTCGTGTCTTTTCCCGACGAGTTGTCGAAGACCTCAGGCTAGTGATTTATACACTCCCATTATACTCCTACCTATGTTTTGAAGATATTGAAGTTTTTTCTTGAGCTTTGAAGGCCTCATCTCTAGCCATCGGGCATCACTAGCTTCTTGAAGATGGATACTCTACTGGAATATCTTCAACTGATTTTGAGATGTAGATCCATTGTGTATTTCTTGTGGCTACAAATTATATAGTTATAGGACATGGATTTTTAGTGTATTTGATTGGAATCCATGATTTATTTCATCTCGAGCATGGGTATGCCCGCCTTAGAGAGATAATTGTTGTTTTGCATATGGCACCTCTTGAACTTTGGTCCCGGGCTCACTCGATCTCATACATTGGTGAAAATAACATAATGTATTTCGGCCATCAGTTTCTCTTCTGAACTCACACATTAGGGGGCATCTGTTATAGCCTTAAAATTCCCTACTCTTGCATACATGGCCTTAGCCCTCTTACTTTCATATTTTTCCAAATCATTGTCAAGAAGCTCTTCTTAAAAACCATTTTTTGGAAGATGTATGCACCTTGCACCATTACAGCCTGCGTACATACTCTTGTTGCACCACTACAACTAGCGTACATATGCATGTTGCACCATTACAACCACGTATGCTTGCAAAAGTTGCAAGGAATTCGTTGAAATTCACGGGCTATTGGAGGTTTCCTAACTAATTCACCTGCTATATGCCGCCACCCAACTGAATAACCATCGTTTTGGCATATAAAAGAATGTGTTGGGGTCTCATTTCAAAGCTAAGCATAAGAACAGTGGAACTCTGCCCGATTTCACTTCCCCTCCTTGCCCAAGATATTGCTACCTTTTGTGAGAAATTGCCTCAGCATTCCCTCATCAGCCCCTTCTTCCTCCATTCAACTCATTCCCTTCCATAGAAGAGATCAAAAGGTTGAGAGAAGAAGTTCATATAGGGTGCACTTGGAGAATGGTAAAGAGGAGCTTGGACCAGGTTCACGGAACGGTAGACGACTTAGATTGTAAGGTACACTATTTGTATTATGAATAAAACAATCACATTTTCTTGTCCCAAATGATGGTGTCTTGAGTACTTTTATCGATTTATACTTGACATTCTAACATCTAAACCTAACTTATATATATAATAGCATGCTGGTAGTTCTTTGTTTTCCTATCTTTGGGTGCGGGTCATCCTTGGGAGGAGACGTCCAGTCAGTGGAACTTCCAAGCTTGAGGATATCATCACCAGACATGGGATCAAAGGTATAGTTACCTGATCTCTTCTCCATTTGCTTTCTTTACATTAGTTTTGGTATGTTTTTTTGTAGTATAGAGAATTGATTAGATTTTAGACGGCTATTCGCTCTATCTGCATCTTGAACCCTGGTGTAGTTAAATGGGGGTTTTCCTGCTATAAACTACATAAAGTTTATTAGGGGATACATGCAGATCACAATCCCATTGGATAAATTGTTGAATAAGGAGGTCAAGTTTCAATGGAATGAGGAATGTTAACAAAGTTTCGATATATTGAAGCAAAAACCGGTTACTGCGTCAATTTTAGTATTTCCATATTGGAAGAAAGAATTCCATGTCCATTAGATGCATCATCTATAGTGTTATGCGCCATTCTAGCTCATCTAGGTTAAAGAGGATTGGACCCTCCCATTGCATTTGTTAGCAGGAAGTTGTCGAATACTGAATATAATTGCACTACTATAGAGCTTAACGAACTGACAATGGTGTATGCAATACCGAATTTTAGGCACTGTTTGTTAGGATCACATTTTAAGATGGATATAGATCATTTTTCACTGAGATAATTAGTCAATAAGACATTGTTGGTGGGAAGATATGCATATGGCTATTACTATTTAAGGATTATGACTTTAGTGATTGTGAAACCAGGGAAATTGAATGCAGTATCTGATCATTTTCTGTGCATACTAACAAGCGAAGATACAGGAAATTTGGATGGTAGTCTTCCAGGTATGCACTTGTTTGTTGTACATATGGTCAATGATTACTTCAGAGATATTTTCAAGTTTATGAGCACAGGAGTAGCCCCACCCAAATTTACAATTACACAGAAGAAACAATTAGTAGTAAAGACAACAGATTATCAGCTTATAGCAAGGAATTTGTATAAGTTAGGGGCAGACAGTATTCTCCGGTGATGTGTATTGGAGAATGAAACACCTATGATATTATTATAGGCACATGAAGGACTCGTGGGAGGCCACTATGCAGGGAAATCTATGACTCAAAAGATTTTTTTAACAGGACTTTCGTGGTTGTTGGCACAGGCCATTTTGGGGAATATTGCAACAATTATTGAATACAGTTAGAAAAGGGACCAGAAGAGGAGCGCGCACCGAAAAATATGGAAAATAAGTGTGCCATACAACAGGGAAAAAAATGTCGAAAAATCATGAGAGTCAAAGGAAGGAAGAAGGACGCAGAGTGAAGAGGAAACGGTTGGATCGTGGACCAGCCTTGCACATGATGTTAAAAAGTGGAAAAACCTAATACACTTAGGGTTAGGGTTTTGGTTATTGTTGTAACTCATTTTAACCCATTTTTGTAGTATGAATATATGTATTGTGAGATATGAGGAGATCTTGTTCGAATATAGGTTACGAGTCACAGTTACTAGTGCCAAGTAGTAGAGGTCGATATACTTTTGGAGATCTTAGAGTCAATTTTGGAGACAAAGTTATGGATTGAAACCGAGGGTCAGGTCGTAAGATGTGGAGCTTAGTGCGACACTAGTCAGCCTCACATATACATGTGCATTTCATATGCACTTTTGATGTAATGTGTGTAGCGCAAGAACTTGATGAAGAATAATAAAAAATAAAATAATGGCAGATCTTTGTGGATGTATCCCATGGGGTGAACCATGGTAAAACATTGTGTGTTTGTGTGGAATGGTTGTCTTATTTCTTTCTATTACTTTTTTTATGTTTAATGAATGAATATTGTAGAAGTAAAATGCAACACGCACTAGAATAAGTCATGATATTTACTGTAGAATGAATGTTAATGAATGAACATGAGTATAAAATGATAGATCTGAGGTATCTGAGGTAGAAAGAATGTCTAACATCCTCATGAGCAACATCCATTCCATGATTGCAGACATCTGGGTCCTCTAGTCACCCATAATCCATATCGGGTGAGACTTCGTTATGCACTCTATGTGCAATGTTTCCTTCTAGTCTCCAGAAGGGTCGATGGTTGTAGGGTTTTGTTTGAAACCTAAAGTAGAACCCGGGTCATACCATACGTCCAAAAAATGGTTTTGTTGCACAAACTAACAATTAGTAGCAGTAGAAATTAGATAAGAAAGAACTGTTTACACAACCAACAATCACTAACATAAGTATTTTAGTAGTTCGAGGGACCAATGGAAATTCAAGTGGAAGTACAAATTCAGCTAGTCGTAGTTAGTTATCTACACCAAAAAAAGGTGGTAGTAAAACAAAATTTACAATGGAAAGAGAAGATCCAACTATTTGGTTACCAAAGTTTCATGGAGAAGAGTCGAAGGACCCAGAGAATAATTTGTTCATTTGTGATACAATTTGGGCAACTAAATAGATCGCAGATGAAGACACCAAAGTGGTGTAGATTGCAATTACATTCAGAGACTGCACACTGGACTCATATATGGGCCTCGCAGTAAACAATCCACAAGGAACACCTACAACTATCGCAGATTTAAAGAAGGAACTAGCCAATGAATTCTATTGATCATGTTCAAAAGATTAGTTCATGAATGCGATGATAGGAATCAAAGAGAATCTAAGAGAGTCAGTTTGGGATAATGACCAAAAGTTCAAGTGGTTGAAAGGTAAGTTGAAGTACCCTATCACAAATATGTAACATAGGAATCTATTTGTTGATTCACTATTGCCACATCTTAAGTATCCGTTGAGGCAAAAAAAGTTCCAGACTTAGGTTGAGGCTCTGAAAGTAGCCTTACAATTGGAGGAGAATTAGTATAAACATATAGATCCAGTTGTAGAAGAGTTGAGAGCGACTCTCAAGAATATAAAATTTCAATTGAATTAGAATAAAGGCAAGGAAAAGAGGGAAGTTGTCTGGTGTACATTATGCAGAACAAAAGGACATCATAAGAATGAGTGCCCAATATTTACGTAGTATTTAGGAGCAGGAATTCCAAATCCCTTACCCACAGGAGGACCATGGTGTGAGATATGTAGAACACATGGACATAATCCTTATCATTGTCCAATGATGCAAAAGTATCAAATAGTGCCTAAGAGTACATTCTACAATTTCTGCAAGTTTGTAGGACATGAGGACAAGGATTGTCAAACTTTGGAAATGATGAAGGAAAGGACCTCAAATGCATATAGGATGCAGGTTGAACCAATTACAGATCCACCTGTTCAACAGTATAATAACACACATTATTTTATAGTGCCACCATAGTACAATAATGTGCAACAATATAATCAGGTACCATAGTATAATACACCGCATGCAAACAATCAAGGTAATAGAGGAGGCTTCAAAGGAGGAGGTCGTGGAGGAAGAGGATTTGGAGGAGGTAGAAGACTAGTAACCTGTCACAATTTTTCGAAACCTGGAAATTATGAAAGGGATTTTCCACAACCACCAATGACATGAATGTATTGTTGCACAACAAATCATGATACAAAAGATTGTCTAACACTTATGACAAGGATACAAGAAAAGAGGAATCATAATAATCAGAATGTTCAATGGATTACTACAGAAACTTGAGATGATGGGAATAAGATCAATATTGTTACTCGAGGAGGAACCAAGATAGAATCAGATGCAGCAAATTAGAACCATAACAAACACTAGTGGGTCAGAAATAATACAACACATGGACAACATTTTGATGCACGCAAAGAAAAGGAGACATTTAAGTAGGCCAGATAAGAGATTTTGCAGGATAATATTGCTTTTACTTTAGGTACAAATCCAGGAGATGATGTACCAATATATGAAGTGCATCATTTATTTGATTAGACCAACAGAGATCTATATTCAGAACAAGTAAGTAATCTTAGAAACTTTTTGAGGTCTTGCTTGAAGATATTGAATGATAAAACCTCTCTACAAGTGTTACAAAGTTTGTTAGAAAAGTGCAATTCTGGAGAAGAGATGGAACTAGAACAAAAGATAATAAATCAAGTCCATAAGAAGAAAAGAACAAATAGGGAGTCTAGGTTGAATGCAAATATCAGAGACTTTAATATGGGGGAAATCATACTAGATCTAGGGTCTAAGGTAAATGTCTTGCCTAAGAAGACATGGGAGGCCATGGGGGAGCCTACACTGGGATATTCACCTATTCATTTGAAACTAGAAAATCAACATAGAGTGGTACCAATTGGTAGATTGAAAGGTATACCGATGGATTTAGATGGTGTGCACACTATGACAGACTTTGAAGTAATTGATATAGTGGACAATACTATACCTTATCCAACATTGTTGGGACTGGATTGGGCACTTGACAATTAGACTATCATCAACTTGAAGACCAGGAAAATTATTTTTGAATCATGAGAGTACAAAGTTGCAACACCACTAGATCCTTCAGAAGGTGGAAGATATGTTGAACCAATGACATACAACTTTATTACCGATGAGGTAAATCAGTTTTATAGAACTACCGTGCGTGAGGAAGATTACATTAACCCAACATCAGATGGAATGCATAGCTGGAGAAGCATTAGTTCTTGTGCTTCATATTTTGATACAGGACTAGAGAATTGGAAACAACACTTACATGAGATATCTACCAGAATATGTGCAAGAATGAAACATGCACTAAGATGGATTGGATCATAGGTAAGAGAACCTCCAACTTTGTATGGTCAAAGTGATTTGGAAGAAATTTTAAGAAATTTTGAGTTAGATGTTCTGGAAAATCAAAGGTTATTAGTTTTATATCTTGCATTAAAAGCAACACCTGCACGTTGGTGGGGTACTCACAAAGAGAAGATCAATGATTGGTATCAATGCAAGCGATTATTGTGCATTAGATTTGGCACAGAACAAGAGAAATAATATATGGAGAAGTATGATGGAATAGGAAAACCCATAGAACATATAGATAGATGCATAACCCAATGGATACTGGTACCACCAGAGGAATGACCATATCACTTCATTCATACATTAGAAGGCATCCCAAAACATTGGTATACAAAATTGGAACTGCGCAAAGAAACTGCAAATTGGGAGAATTTGCAGCAGAACTTTGTCATTACATTTGCATTTGAACATGAGAATCCAATGATGGATACAACATTGAAGTTGGTAAAATATAGGATCTTTGAAGAACCCGAAGTTGAAATTGTAACATCTTATCAGAATCATAATAGACAGATAGTCAGATAGTTGCTACAATGTTACCACGTCACAAAAGATGACCCAACAGAAGAAAACTCATGTGATATTCAGATAACAAAAGTTGAAGGGGAAAGAGAAGTAGAAGGTCTATAGTTAGATTCAGAAGAATTTTTTGCACCACTAAAGATAAGGAAATTCAATATTGGAGTAGAAGAGAGCACAAAGATTGCAAGTATTGGTGACCTATTGGAATAATCAGACAATGGAAAGAATAACGAAGTTATAGCGTGAGTATAGTGATCTATTTCCATCATAATTTTCAGAGATGAAAGCGGTAGCAGGAGAACTTGGAGAAATGAATATTCCTCTAAGACCATATGCTAGACCAAGCAAACATAGACCTTATAGGACGAATCCAATATATAAACATAAATTTAAGACAGAGATTGATAAGATTTTAGAAGCTGGTATAATAGAACCAGTTGAAGAATCTAAGAGGATTCTCCCTATGGTAGTTCAAGAGAAGAAGCAAGGGGGAATACAGATATGTGTATACTTGAGGAAGTTGAATGATGCTTGTCTACATGATCCCTTCCATACTCCATTTAAAGATGAGGTATTGGAGAACATAGGAGGACAAGAAACATACTCATTTACTAATGGATTTTCAGAGTATCACCAGATCAGGATAGCACCAGAGGATCAACACAAGAATACATTTTCCACATAATGGGGGTCAGTTCAGTACACATTGATTCCATTTGGATTGAAGAATGCCCCTGTTGTTTTTTCAAGAGTAGTAGTAGTTGCATTTAAAGATTTTATACATAAATTTTGGAAGTTTATTTGGATGATTGGACACTATTTAGCTTATTGAAAGATCATGTTGAAGTTTTAAGATTCATGCTAGACAGGTGTAGACAATGTCAAATTTTATTGAATATTAAGAAATGAATATTCAATGCACAATTTGGAATTTTTCTACGACATGTGGTGTGTAAACAGGGTCTGTTGGTTGATCCTATGAAGATTGTTGTCATTGTTAATTTACCACCACCTAAGTTAGTGCGCCAGTTTAGAGATACACTTGGTCATACAGGCTACTATAGGAAGTTCACAAGGGGATATGCATAGATTATTGCACCCATGGAGAAATTGTTAAAGAAGGATATCAAATTTCAGTGGAATGAGGATTTCCAACAAAGTTTGGATATCTTGAAGGAGAAAATGGTGACAGCGCCAATTTTAGTGTTACCAGATTGGTCAAAAGAGATCCATGTTCATGTGGATTCCTCTTCAATAGCACTTGGATCAATATTAACATAGCCAGGAGAAGGTGATATAGATCACCCAATAACATTTGCAAGCAAGAATATTTCAGATTCAGAACAAAATTACAATACAAAAGAAAGAGAAGGTTGGTTATGGTGTATGCATTGCAGAAGTTCAGAAATTATTTGTTAGGCCAACATTTTAAAATTTTCACAAATCACTCTGCTCTCAGATACTTGGTCAACAAGACAATGTTGGGGGGAAGAATATGTAGATGTTTGTTGTTATTTCAAGAGTTTGATTTTGAAGTAGTTGTAAGAGCTAGAAGATTGAATGCAAGAACAAATCATCTGTCTAGGATAACTAATGGAGAGGAACCAAGTAGCTTGGAGGACAATCTCCATGATGCACAACACTTTTCAGTACATATTGTTAATGAATATTTTGCTAACATTATTGAATTTTTGAGTATAGGATTTTCCCCAAAGGAATATAATACTGTGTAGAAGAAGAATTTGCTGTTTAGAGTTGCATACTACCAACTTATTGCAGGACACTTATATAAACTAGGTGCAAACAATATTTTAAGGAGACTTGTCATGGAACATGAACGTCCTATTATCTTAGCAGAATCACATGAAGGAATAGTTGGGGGACATTATGCAGGTAAATCTACTATGCAAACGATATTGCACGCAAAACTTTGGTGGCCAATAGTCTCTAAAAATGCAAAGGAGTATTGCCAAAATTGTGATGTTTGTCAGATGGTAGGAAAGCCATCCAAGAGGGATGAGATGCCATTGAAACCTTGGGTAACTCTTAAAATGTTTGATAAATGGGAAATAGATTTTGTAGGACCAATCAATCCACCAACTAAAACATCAAAAGAAAGGTACATAATTACAACGAGGGAACATTTAACCAAATGGGTTGAAGCAGAAGTAGTGAAACATTGCAGCATAGAGACTGCAATGCACTTCCTATTTGAACAAGTACAAGATTTGGATTCCCTATAATTTTGATGAGTGATCAAGGGACTCATTTTATCAATAATATCATCTAGGAAATTACTGAAGAATTTGAAATACACCATCAAAAGAGCACTTTTGAGTCCTTACCATCCTCAGGCTAATCGAATAGTGGAAGCATTTAATAAGATATTGGAGAATGCCTTAACCAAGATTTACAATGTAAACATGGATGATTGGGATTTGAAGATACCAATAATATTAAGGGCTTACAAAACTACATGCAAGAAACTCACAGGGAAGATACCTTTTAAATTGGTATATGTCTAGGAAGCAGTAGTTCCTTTGGAGTATTTGATACCTAGTCTGTGCATTGCATCTACTACAAACACGACAGAAAGAGGTGCAGCTCAAGAAATATTGTCTCAACTCATGGAACTAGAAGAACACATAATTATGGTTGGTTTCCATCAGGAAATACATAAAGAAAAGGACAAATCTTGGCATGATAGACACATCAAGAATAAAATTTTTAAGGAAGGAGATTTGGTTCTTCTCTGTGACAGTAAATATTTACAACACCCAGGAAAATTTAGGATGCATTGGCTAGGTCCTTTTGAGATCAATTTTGTCACAGATGGAGGTGTTGTGCAACTGTAGGATTTAGCAGGAACATATATTCAAGGATTGGTGAATGGCATTCGACTAAAACTATATAGGGACAGTCGACCCAGTAACCCTCAGTATTTGCAATGTAGAAAGTAGAGTTGTACATAGTGTATATAGTAGGAGTTAAAAGAGAAAAACAAGACAAAATTGGAAAAACAAGAAAAAGACAAAAAATATGCAGTAGAGAGATAAGTGGTAGATAGGCAGTTGGATAATACTGTGTGAAATAGATAGTAAGTGGCACAAAAGAACATGAATATACTGTGCACCAAATAAAGGTGAATAGAGAAAAAACATAGCATAACAAGACATAAAGCGATCAGAAAGAGGAAACCCAGTGATCGGAAAAGTGGGATATGACAGAGCATTTATGACAGGACTTATAAAAGAATAAAACTTGCAAGGAAAGACTCATTGTGTATTTATGAAAATGAGAGCTAAGGAAGAAATCCGACAGTAAGCAGGATATTTCAAGGTATTCAATGAAGATTCAGAGCAAATTTTGTAACTTTTGCAAAATGGCACCACCGAAGTTTGGAGCTCTCAGTCACACCGCAAGGAAAACACGTAGCACCATGAGATCTCCATAGGAGAAATAAACAGAAGCAACAAACCCTATTCATCCGAAAGGGGTGGTGGACGTAGATTCCATTCCTTCACCAGTTATTGAGTTGGCTAGTCTGACGATTGCGGAGGAACATGAACAACAAATTCTCGCAACAGAGGAAATGGAGGTCGACCCAAGTGCTAAAGAATAGAACCGTATTGCAGATAAAAACCCTACACAACAGCTTGGCTTAGGATAACCACAACATATGTTTGAGGAATATGTTGAGCGCACATAGTCATATGAGCCTAGAGGACATGCCGAAGTAGTGCATCAACCTGTTGTACATCCAACACATCAGTCAAATGAACAAGTGCAGATGGAGGATGTGATCAACAAACAAAAATATGACACAAAATAAGATGAGGATGTGCACCAAGAATCACTGACATCGACAATGATAAGAAAGAAAAAGAGAAAACAAGCAGTACATAGATCATCACACAAACAAAAAGAAGCAACACTGACACTACCGCGCATACCCAAAGGAGTCACGATCCTTCCTGGAAAATTAGAATGTGTGGATAAATTAAAATTTGTGGACCATGATGTTGCAGATAGGGACAAGTTCTCTGGGTTTTTGTTTCAAGTTTATATGGAGAACAAAGGAACAGGGCCATCAGGGGTTCCCATTTTGGAGCCCAATTAGTGGATTACATGATTGTATAACACAAGTATCATGAACTTGTAGGAAATTCCCGACTTTGGAAGAGGAAAGTATGTAAACGCATGTGTTAAACAACTACTGACATTAGTGCACGGGGGTATTCTATGGATGGACAGACTGGTATCAATAGATGTAGATTTAATTGCAAAAATTATAGGTTTGCCAACAGATGGAGAAAAGACAAAACAATATTTTGATGAAAAGACAAAGGAGAAATCCCTGGTAGAGGAGATGAAGAAGACATATGGAATTGAGAGAGGGTCCTGGGGAATCATGTTGAGATTTGGATACATTGGAAAGTGGTCCCCATGTGCTTATGAGTCTCTAAGCACAAAGGGGGAGACTTTTACCCTCATACTTTACTTTATGATTCTAATTTCACTTTGACTTAGGAGTTTTAAGTCAAAAGTGAAATATGTCACTTAAGTCATAAAG